>CM062817.1:1794692901-1794761252 GCA_031772625.1 Pinus tabuliformis
AATGCTAAACATAAAGAGTTCAGGAAAACTGCATATCAGGCACAACCTAGAACAGAATAGAAATGGAAAGTGAGCAATTAACAACAAAATAAGCTTGTATTAGCTGAAAATGAAGACGAGACGCTGCAAGTATCAAAGTAGTTACAGTCTCCAGAAGTTGAACCTTACATCAAAACAACAACCATCAACCCTGATTACCTCTGATTTTTGGGTATATATAGAGTTTCATTACAAAGGCACCCGACCATTCTAGATGTGGAGGGGTCGTAATTGACCACCAACCGCTTTAACTGCTTGATGGAGTTTCTGGTGCATTAACTTGCTTTAATGGATAAATTTGATCTTCTCGGGTGCTCTGCTATCCTTCTCGGGCAGGTGGAGTGTCGTATGGGATGAATTTCCATAACTGTTAAATGCATTCACCTGCTCGGGCTCTGTCCTTTTTCTTCTTGGCCTTACTGTCTCTTGAATGTGGTTGTTGAGGTACTACTGCAAACAGTACCGAGAACTAGTTATGTTCATCCTTCGGGTGTGCAGAGCCGTTAAGGAACGTGGACTACATAGCAGGTGGACGAACTAGATGGAGGAACAAGATTGGCCGTTGGATTGATCAGATGGATGACAGATATGGTTCGATGGGGGGTATCGGGAGGAAGCGGGAGCAAGGCGATCGTGGGTCATTGGATCTCGGGTGGGCAGATCCAACGGTCATCGGGCAGAGAAGACGGGATTTAACAGGCGGGGACGAAGGACGGGCGTATTGATCGCAACACTTTCAGACGATGGGCGGTAAAGGTATGAGGGCGCGCGATACCATTCGGATGGTGATGCGTGGCGGTGGGGGAAAATGGAAACCACTTTTGATCTCAAGTTAACACGCTGTCACTTCGTGAGCGTAGGAACAATGAATGCCATTCGATCGTGGCGGAGGTGATCGGACAGTGGGGAAACAAACGGGTAGGTTATTCATCGAATGCGGCGGGGAACCGTTAGATTGGGATGCAGCGATCGACGGCTATGATTTAAAGGCGACTATGATTTACGGAGGTGCGGGGTCATGTGGAGGCGGTGCTATGGGGCTTTGAACTTAGCGCTTTGGGGCTTGAAGAAACAAGGGCTTATGTCAAGTTTTGGAGAAAAATAGATGGCAGGGTTAAGGGAGAGTAAGTGAAATGAAGGAGAAGAGGGAAGATGACTGCTGCGAGTTCTCTTTTGAGCATAAACACATGGCCAAGCTTGTATTTGGCCCTCCAAATGTCAGGATACGTATCAGAGCTAACAATGGCTACTTCTGGGGATGAGATCCTCCCTGTGAGGTGTCAAGAACTGCAGATCATTGCCTTTAAACCAAACTAGAAAAATTTCCTAGTGTTCCGTTGGGCATGGAGTCTAACTGAGCTTATACTAAAAACTGATAAAATAACATATTTACAACCTTAAGGCCAGAAGACCTTAAGCAACATAAATTTTCAAAAACCGCCCATTAACTGGGCAATCAAAAACTGCTTTCCCCTTCATGCTTTGTAGCATGAAAGTATTGTTCCATTGGATTTGAGAGATGATAAAAGGTCCTGTCCAAAAATCATCGAACTTCCCATGGTTGCCTTTCTTCTCTTTCAGTGCATCCTACTTCAGAACCAAATCTCCAACCTAAAAATTATTTGTTTTGGCTCTTCTGTAAAAAACTTCCTTGATCTTCTTCTGACGTGGCACAGCTCTTTCAACCAGATATTCTCTGATTTGATGTACCTCTGTTAAATTAGTGATCCTTTTTGCCATGTATTCTTCCTCATCCTGCTCTTCTTGCAAGAATTTTGCCACAGGGAGGGTTAACTGAATTGGGAATACAGCTTCAGTGCCATACACCAACTTGAATGGAGAATTCCCAGTGGATTTCTTGGTGGTTACTTTGTCAACCCACAGTGCATACTTGAGTTTAGAATGCCAATTCTTTTTGTTGTCTTCCAGCAACTTTTTAATTATCCTTATCAGGGTTTTTTTGGAAGATTCTGCTAGACCATTGCCTTGAGGGTAATATGAGGTGGAATGAATCAGGTTAATGCCCATTGAGTTACACATGTCCACCAATTCTTTTGCCCTAAAGGCTGCTGCATTGTCTGTGATCAATTTATGTGGACAACCAAACCTGGTGAAGATATTCTCTGCCAAGAACCTCATGACCACATTATGATCAACCTTTCTGGTAGGGATGGCCTCAATCCATTTAGTGAAGTAATCAGTGGCTACTAATATCCATCTGTGCTAGCTGCTAAAATGTGGATTGATTTCTTCATTGAAATCCAACCCCATTGCTGAAAAGGGCCACTAGCATGTATGGGTTTTAAGGGTAGGGACTTCAATTGCTGTTTTCCTTCAAATCTTTGGCACCTGTCACATGATTTAACAAATGAAAAGACATCTGAAAACAAGGAGGGCCAATAGTACCCATCTCTGAGAATCTTGTGGGCTGTAGTTTTCCAATAATGATGCCCTCCACACAGGCTGGAATGAAACTGCTGCATGACTTCAATGGATTGTTCTTTGTCCAGACACCTTAGCAGAACTCCAGGGGGATCTCTCCAGTAGAGCAAATTTTCATGAATGCAATATTTCGCTGCCCTGAGTTTAACAGTTCTAGCTTGGCTTGAACTAAGGCCTGGAGGAATTTCTAGCTTCAACAAAAATTGAGCTATTGCAGAGTACCAATCACAAGAAGCTAAATTTTATGCCAACGACTGATTTTTCCCTGGTTCATCTGTTACTTCTTCTATCTGACCATTTTCTGAAATTGTGCCTATGTGACTTATGTCCAATGTTTTGCAATTTTCTTCTGCCATTAATCTGGCAAGGCCTTGACCTCTGACAAGCTTAGTGGGCCTCAATTCTATGTTAAATTCAATCAGCTTTGCAATCCATTTAGCCCTTCTTCCATCCGCGTCAGGTTGCATTAGAACATCTTTTATTGAAGCAGAGGGTATATATGCAATTATCTTGGAATGCAGAATGTAAATTCTGAAAGCTTTCAAAGACTTGATAAGAGCATATGCTTGTTTTTCAATGATATCATACTTTAGCTCAGCATCCCTTAATGTTTTGCTGAAAAAACCACTGGATGCTCTGAGCCTTCTTCATTTGCCTGTAATAAAACTGCTGCAAGGGTGTCATCAGAGGCAAATGAAAATATATGGAACTCCTTGCTGTAATCTGGACTTCTTAAAGTGGGAGCTTCCATAATAGCTTTTTTAATGGACTTAAAGGATCTTCGTGCTGCATCAGTGCATTTCATCTTCGACCCCTTTCTCAACATGGAGGTAATATGCTTTACAAGTTCTGCAAAATTTGGGATAAACCTCCTTACAAAATTTATCTTGCCTAGAAAGGACTGGATATCCTTCTTCGATCTTGGGACAGACAAGGTTTGTATTGCTCTTACTCTTTCTGGGTCAATTTTGACACCTGCAGCAAAAACAACATGTCCTAACAGCTTGCCCTCTTCCAAAGCAAAATGTGACTTTTTAGGATTCACTGAAATCCCAAAACTTCTGCACTTCAGGAACACTTTCTTCAAATGTTGTAAATGGTCATGATGGCTGCTGGAATACATTATTATATCATCAAGGTAGACAAGGACAAACTTATCCTTCTCTCCCACAAATGCTATATCCATAGCTCTCTGAAAGGTGGCTCCAACATTCATCAACCCAAAAGGCATCTTTGAATACATAAAAGTGCCCCAAGGAATGGTGAATGCAGTCTTTTCTTGGTGATATAGATGTATAACAACCTGATTATACCTTGGAAATCCATCTAGGAAAGACATTACTTTGGCCCCTGAGACCTTCTGTAGCAAATGTTCCATCTTGGGTAAAGGGTAATTGTCTTTTTTAGAACATTTGTTTAAGTTTATGAAATCAACGCAGAGCCTGATTTTTCCACTTTTCTTCCTCACCACTACCAAATTGACTACCCATTTTGAATATCTAAGAGGAACTATGATTTTGGCAGCCAGTAACTTCTTGATTTCTTTTTCAATTAGAGGAAGGAGCAAAGGATTTATTGGTCTCAGCTTTTGCTTGAAAGGGATGGTGTCTTTCTCTAAAGGAATTTTATGCTGGATGATCTTTTTGTCATATGTTTTCAGGTCACTATATTCCCAGGCAAAGACATCAGCAAATTGCTTCATTAAATTGCAGTATTTGGCACTCTGGGCAGCAGATAGACGAGTGGACAGATTTATATATCCTGGTTGTCCTGGACTCCCTATATTATGCTTACAGACTGCAGATTGGTCTTCTTTTTGGGCAGCCTTATAAGACACATCATATTGGTCAAACAACTTTTCTAATGGAACCAAACCATTAGGTATATGATTGCTAGGCAGTTGGACGATGCTATCTTTACCAATTCTGTTTCTAAGCTGGGATTGGGGATTTTTTTCCAAGGCTTCATTCTCTTGGTCAATTTGCATTTCAGAGAATTCATCAATGACTTGCTGGAATCTATTTATTTTACCATCATCTTCAAAAACTTTCCAATGCTGGACATTATCAGGCAAGGATGGTCTGTATTTCATCTGAACTTCATGAACTAGTCTAGGGGGCATGGGAGGAATAAACATGCTAGCAGACACAACAAGGGAATCGGTAAGCTGATTTTTTACTCTAGGGGTATATGAGATACAAAAATTATCAAAAGAATCTTTAAGTCTCCATATCGCATCTCTGTATGCTTTTAGCCTTGGGTGCTTTGCTTGAAATGTTTTATTCACTTGCTGAATGATAAGATCAACATCTGCAAACACCTTTATGCTTCTAATTCCTCTGTCTTTAGCTGCATTGAGACCCAATATCAGAGCCTCATACTCTGCTATATTGTTGGTAACTTGAAAGGCCAGCTTAAAAGATAGATGTGTGCTTTCTTGCTCTGGAGATATCAGCACCACCCCTGCTTCTGCAGTCTCCATAGAACATGCTCCATCAAAGAACATTTCCCAAACCTGACTTCCTTGCTGTCCCTTGGCCCGATTCACTGGTTGCTTGATTTGTATTGAGGCCTTCTAGGATTCTTCAATTTGGAGAATACAAGCTCCAAAGTCAGTGTCCACGGCATATATTGGATGATTAGAAGGATTACTCTCATCACTGATGATATAGGCCAGCTGTGCTTCTCTGTACAATCTCCTGCTTTCTCCTCCAAAGACTGGGACAGTGGCATAGGATAAGTCATTCTGTAATGTCCCACCTAGTCTCTTAATCCACCCTCTGGACAACAGCATGCCAAACTTGGGAGGGACATCTGCTACCACAATATCCATGATCATGCTCTTCATGGGCAGCTGAGTGAGGGTAATGGCCAGGTCTTTGATTAATCCTAGGCATTTTACATTCCTTGAATCAAATGAGAATAAGTCATGATATGGTCTAGTAACATCAAGGCCTAACTCTTCCATGACAACTTTAGGCATCAAATTGTGGTTGGCCCCTATGTCTAGCAGGCAATTGTGGAGGATTTTGTCATGAATAGTCAAGGAGACATAAAATGATGGGGAACTATTATTAGCAGGTTTGGTTATGGGGCTAAGCACAACTGCAAGCTTATCATCTTTCAAATTGACGTAGTCAGTGGGGGTTTTTGAGGCTTTCAGCTCAAGGGCGTCAAGGATAGGCTTTCTGAAAACTTCACTCTTTACTAGTTCTATCAGAGGTACAGATATTTTTAACTTCTGGACTTCTGACTCAAAATTGAAACGGGGAGGGGACTTATTAGGGCCTCTCACTTTTTGAGCTGGTGCTTTGAGGATGACTGGATCAGCGGCTGGCTTCTTCTGTCTGATATCTTGTTGCTCTGTTTGGACAACAGTTCTTTGGGCAGGATTCTCCTTGACATTGTTTGCTTTTGACCTTAGATTGTATCTTTGCTGTTCACCAGTCTGCAGAACAGCCTCTTTGTCCCACTCTTGACTGGTTTGGTCTTAGAGTAATGATTCTTCATATGCGGCCAATGTCAAGAAGGCAGTGCTGCCTTTGTCTTCCATGCAATGAATTTCATCCTCTTCTTCAAATTGCTCCTCTTCCAAGAACACATTCTGGAAAGGAGCCTTAACTCTCTGTTCTTCATTTGATTCTTTACCCCTTTGAATGATTTGCAATCGTTCATTTGCTCTTCTGAAAGGATTTGGGTTTCTTGGAGCAAATGTGTTTGGAAGTCTTGCTTTTCCAGAGCTCTGCTCAAATTTCAGCTTAGATATCTCAGTAGCCAGTGACTCTATCATTTTAGTCATCTTATTTAATTTAGGTTCTGAAAATGAAGCAAAGGAAGAAGAAGCCTCACCTCTCTGCCTCCTTCTATTAGCATGACTTTTGAGCTTTTCTACAGGCATGATATTAGATTCCACCTCTAGGGCTGCATCTTGCATTTCAGCCAGAGTGGCACATCTTCTTTCTCTCAAAAGCAGACAGAAATCAGGGTCAAAAGCATTAGCATAAGTGAGTTTGGCAGAGGTGGGGGCAGGCTTTACTTCAGCTGGTATCTTACTATACATACAGTTAAATCTTTTATTAAAATCAGGCAATGATTCCCCATTTCCCCTCTTTAGGTGTCCAAACTCTGTATGGTAATAGAGAAGATCTTTCCTATCTCCCCATTGCTTCAGGAATGCATCATCTAATGCTTCGATGTCTGCTATGGACCTATGGGGCAATTCTCTGTACCACTTTCTAGCCTCACCATCAAGGCTCTGGACAAACACTCTCATCCACACATCATCCTCACTGATATCTAGGTTATCAACATAGTTATAAAAGGATTCCAGGTGTTCTTCAGCTGTTACTCCCTTTGTACCAGTGAACTTGGGCATATATATTTTGATATTCGTCCATACCTAGCAGCTATGATTCTTTCCATCTTTGTGGGAGCTTGCTGGCCTGCCATAACTGGGATAGGTGGAAGGATACTGGCAGATTCAATGGTAGGAAGTGATGAAATAGATAACACACACGAAGGAATATGATGGACTGTATGAGAGGCTTTCTTTGGACTGAGATCCAAAGGGGAATTGACTGAACAAGGAGCTTTATGGATCTCTGAGGGTATTTCTTCACTAACAATGCCAGGCTCTATATCTTCGAACTGTATATTCTTAGCTATAATATTTCCTTTCAAAGATGCATAAGATTTCTTAGGCTTACCTGATCCTGATGCTCCTTTCTGTGATGTTTTCCTGTGCTTAGCAATCTTCTCAGGGTCAGGCACTGGGTCAGCTGGTGATTTCTGAGGATTTCTCTGAGTATGTCTCACAAACTGAGCTAGAACTGTAATGTGGAGTCGCTAAAGGTTGGTCCTCCAGTAGAGTTTCCAGATAGATGATTACAACCAGAAATGTGTCCAGAATTTGTCTATCATCAAAGCATGGAACTGTGTCGTTTTCCCAGGGACGCTGAACTTCAATCTCCTTTCCCCGACAATGGCGCCAATTAATGTTATCACCCCAAGAAACTCTCATAGGTTGTAGCTCGGAGATGCTCAGGAACATTACAAACTCAACTTAATGTTGGAAATGGATGAATGGAAGGACTGATGCTTGTTCAAGCTAGATAACCACTTCTACTATGCTTAACTCCAGACATGCGTGAACACCCCCAGACTACAAGGCTTTAGACCACCAATTACTCACAATTCAGAGATTGGGTGAATATGGAGAATACTGACCACACCAGCAGATGCACAATACCTTGTGATGGCTGGCTGCAACCAGTAAAGAGGTCTGCAAATCTAATTCCCTAGTGTACAGACAGGATGATAGCTCTGTGTCACTAAGTGAAAAGAAACCTGAATAACACATTCACTGATACATGCAAGATTTAAACACAGAGGCAGGATGACAACTCCTCTAATGCTAAACATCAAGACTGTTTAGGAAAATTTCATATCAGGCACAACCTAGAACAAAATAGAAATGGAAAGTGAGCAATTAACAACAAAAGAAGCTTGTATTAGTTGAAAATGAAGACGAGACGCTGCAAGTATCAAAGTAGTTATAGTCTCCAGAAGTTGAACCTTACATCAAAACAAGAACCATCAACCCTGATTACCTCTGATTTCTGGGTATATATAGAGTTTCATTACAAAGGCACCCGGCCATTCTAGGCGTGGAGGGGTCGTAATTGACCATCAACCGCTTTAACTGCTTGATGGAGTTTCTGGTGCATTAACTTGCTTTAATGGATAAATTTGATCTTCTCGGGTGCTCTGTTGTCCTTCTTGGGCAGGTGGAGTGTCGTATGGGATGAAGTCCCATAACTATTAAATGCATTCACCTGCTCGGGCTCTGTCCTTTTTCTTCTCGGCCTTACTATCTCTTGAATGTGGTTGTTGAGGGACTACTACAAACAGTACCGAGAACTAGTTATGTTCGTCCTTCAGGTGCGCAGAGCCGTTAAGGGACGTGGACTACATAGTAGGTGGATGAACTAGATGGAGGAGCAAGATTGGCCACGGATTGAGCAGATGGACGGTGGATATGGCTCGGCGGGGGGTATCGGGAGGAAGCGAGAGACGGGCGATTGTGAGCCATTGGATCTCGGGTGGGCAGATCCAATGGTCATCGGGCGGAGGAGACACGCGGGATTTAACGGGCGGGGACAGAGGACGGGCAGTAAATGGTATTGATCGCACCACTTTCGGACGATGGGCGGTAAAGGTACGAGGGCGCACGATACCATTCAGATGGTGACGTGTGGCGACGGGGGAAAACAGAAACCACTTTTGATCGCGAGTTAACATGCTGTCACTTCGTGAGTACGGGAACAGCGAACTCCGTCTGATCGTGGTGGAGGTGATCGGACGGTGGGGAAACAAACGGGAAGGTTATTCATCGAATGCGGCGGGGAAACGTTAGATCGGGATGCGGCGATCGACAGCTATGATTTAAAGGTGACTATGATTTACGGAGGCGCGGGGTCATGTGGAGGCGGTGCTATGGGGCTTTGAACGTAGCGCTTAGGGGCTTGAAGAAACAGGGGCTTCTGCCGAGTTTTGGAGAAAAACAGAGATGGCGGGGTTAAGGGAGAGTAAGTGAAATCAAGGAGAAGAGGGAAGATGATTGCTGCGAGTTCTCTTTTGAGCATAAACACATGGCCAAGCTTGTATTTGGCCCTCCAAATGTCAGGATACGTAGCAGAGCTAACAGGGACCACTTCCCAAACACTTTTCTTTAAAATTTAATCATATTCCTCTACCATTGCATCAACCCATACATGTTTCTCTACTACTTCGTTGAAAGAGGATGGCTCAATCTCTACAAGATCAGTGATTAGATCCATGTTTCCAGTGTATCGATCAAGTGACCTTCTCTTCTTGCGCTATGAAGTGGGTTCTCCCACATTCTCTCTAGCATCATGCAATAATCTCTTAGCTTCCCTGGTTCTTTTTCTTCCTTTTTAGGATGATTCTACCTGAGTGGGTGTCTCCACTCTCTACTCCTAAACTTGTGGCTACTCCACAACTTCTTAAGGTTCTTCATTTGGAGGTAGAAGCTCCTAATCTAGTTGGAAATGAAGCTCCCTCTCAAGAGAACATCTTGTTGCTTTCACCTCATAAAATTTTACATCCCTTCAGACAATTGTCATTCTGAGGGATGGAAAATACACATGGTATTTGTGACGAGTTTATGTGTCACAAACAAATACCCCTAACTCTGTTGTCATCTCTATATTCTTCCTTGATTCTTTGGAGACATGGAAATAAATAGAGGCTCCAAAAATCTCGAAGTGCGTCACATCTGGCTTCCTCCCAAAGAAAGATTCCTCTGGTGTACTCATGCCAAGAATCCGATGAGGACTCTTGTTCTACAAATAAACTGTTGTGTTGCATGCTTCATCCCACAAATGTAGACGTAGGCCTTGGTCATGCAACATCGCCATTGAAGCTCCCATAATGCTACGGTTCTTCCTCTCAGCCACCTCATTCTATTGTGGGTTGTGGGGTGTTGTGAACTCTCGTCGAATGCCTTATTTTGCACAGAAATTTAAACTCAATTGACACGTACTCACCTCCATTATCGCTCCTGAGAGCCTTCACCTTATTGTTGGTTTCTTTCTCAACCAATTTCTTAGATTCAACGAAATTGGATAATGTCTCATCTATCACATGAAGAAGATCGAGCACTTCCATGAAAAATCATCTACAAAGATAACATAATATGTGTGCCTGGTAGTGGAGGTTGTCGAGAAAGGTCCATAGACATTAGAGTGGATCCTTTCAAGCACTGCATGTGCTTTGTTGTCCCGATCATTGAATGTGGCTTTTGTGTACTTCCCCAATGTACATCCTTTTCATGTATCATGCTTCTCAAGTGCTCCTTTGGGGAGGCCTGTGGTTATCTGTTGCATAATATTCAGGGTGCCATGATGCAAATGGTTAAGTATTCTATGCCAAAGTTCACTGACATCTCAGCTCTGCACCCTCTCCTCATTTTTTTCTTAATGCAGCACAATCTTCCACATATAGCTTGTAGAGGTTCTTCACACGAACCCCAATCTACTTCACTTTTCCTATGGCTATGTCTCAAGAATTCTTTCCCTTTGTTGAAGATCACATCATAACCATGGTCTTCCAAAACTTCAATGGATATGATATTTATCTTTAGACCTGGAACAAACATCACATCCTTGAGTCCGAGAGGGGAGATCGACTCCCTCTAAAAGGCGACTGTATCAATCCTGGTCATGCTGCACCTTCCATCATCTCACATCTTGATGTGCATCTGGAGATATTTCTCCTGCAAGTCACTAAAAAATTGTCTATTCCCAGTCATGTGGAACGAGGCACCATTGTCCAAGTACCACACGCTCCCCATCGCTGTGCTTGCCATGCATGCGATGAGACTGAAGTCAAGGTTGAACTGTGAAGCCAAAGCTTCACTTGCCGCTCCTTCTAAGATATTCTTGCTTGCATTCTTGCGTGGACACTTTGTGGCATAGTGCCTGAATTCATGACAATTGAAACACTTAATTTTGGACAAGTATTTCTTCTTCCCCCCTTGACTAGATTCTAGTTTGGATTGGGATTTATTCCCTTTTACCTTCTTTTCATTTCTAGCCAAAGCACAATTTTCTTCATCCTTGCCTTTGGATGAAGTCCCATCTCTGGTATTCTGCCTTATTTCCTCCTGTACCAAATCGGACCATAAGCATTCCCAATTTGGTAGTTTCTCCCCCCCCATTCACCGAATCTTGGTAGTTATGCTAGCTCTTGGGAAGGCCTAGAAGGGCTAGGCTTACCAAATAATATTCTACAACGGTAACACCAAGTTCATCATGACATTGTGTGTACCTTCTTATATACTATAGAATAATGTCATTCTTCTGCATCTTGATATTTCGAAGTTTATACTTAAGCATCATCTTCCTATGGTCAATACTATTTTGGAAAAAATCTGTTAGTGCTTGCCACATTGCATAAGAAGTATATTACCCATGGATATTTGAGAAAATGTGGTCCCATACTCCCTCCAATATAATTGTCCTCGCCTTGGATATGCACTTCTTCCATTCTGCTTGATTCCGAGTATCAGCTGATCCTAGTTTCAGGATGTTGTTATCAATAAATTCCTTCAATCCATTGTCTTCCAGCATTGCCTCCATGCAGTCCTTCCAAGCAACATAATTCGAGCTTCCCTCAAGGGCACACTTGAGTCTTATTCCATAGAGAGCCATCCTTCTAGCTCTAAATAATTGATATTGCAAATTCGATCCTCCCACTATAACAACTTCAAATTTTTAGCTCTAGTGTTAATCTTACTTTGATACCATGTAGAAAATTATGGTATAGATTTTAAATTGCTCATGAAATTTACTAAATCACAAGACTCAAACCTAATCTACTACTCTGCAGAATTCAATTCACAATCTAGAACACAAATTATAAACATGCAAGAAGAAACATCACACATACACATATATTTATCTAGGAGAAAGCAACTGCTCAAAATGCTTTCCTATCTGTATTGCATTAATCAAAGAATAGAGATGTAATACATATGTTTCTCAAGCCTGAGAACAACCTGCAAGTGAATAGTCTATCCCTCTACCCGACTAATTGACTCTGGATAACACCTAGCAAATTTTCAAGCTCTCCAAGCTCTTATCTCCTTGCGATTTTCCTTGACGAATTAGGCCCCTATTAATTAGGAAATTCCCTTAATTGAATTGTTCAATTCCTTTAGGTTGATCCTCTGACTGCATGCACCAACTGTGCACATTGGAATAGTCCACAATTGATAGTACACTGCCTTGGAATCTCCATCTCAACTGGGTAAATCGAATTATCTGCATGCATTAGTTATTTTGGGCTCATTGATTAGTTAACTAGTTGATCACTGAGTGTGGTTGAAGTCACACTTCCACAACTTGACCTTCCACTGGTTCCTCCAATAGTTTGAACTAGTCTAACTGACCATAACTCAATTTAACTGAAATAAATTTCTTCAAACTAGCGAACAATCATGATGAATTGAACTCAAGCTTCCCCAACTCGAATTAACTGATTTAATTGAGTGACAAGTGTTACGTTACCTCAGTTGACTACCTACAAGATTTTTATTGATGTGGAAATTCAAATTTTCTCTAGTTTGACCAAGTCAAGGTCAAAATGAGATTCTCTTACTACATTTTCAACAATCCATTTTGACATACCAACCTTGCGAATATCACTGACATGTGGCACAAGCTAGTAGTACCATGTGGCAATAGAATGTCAGCACATGCCTTGTGTCAAATGTTGATTGGTTTCCTATGAATGACGTGGCATGTTAAGTTGTCATATTGGCATATTGAAATATCAAGAGTTCGGGAGGGTTGCATCTTGGAAAATCATCGAAATATTGATATCCCAATATACATGTCAACCATGCTACATATCAAACATGTAAGCATATGCCACATGGTGAGTTTTGATTTGGTAGCGGAGTAATGAGCTCGCATGCCCAGTTAGCCACGTGACTATTGGATTATTAGTGTTTTATAGAGGTTTTTAGTATATATAAATTCACCAAGTCTCTAATATTTCTTAGCGAGTAACACTATATCAACATACGGGAGGATTTACAATACCATCTTATCATAGATTGGGGCCATTTATATATCGGAATATCAACAAATCGAGTTGCTAGTATATCGACGTACTAGAGTACCTAAGGGCTTCTTCCTGAGAAGAGACCCTATACCCCTCATAGGTGAGGCAACACTTTGGGGGTGATATGGTGTAGGGAATGGGAAAATTCAATGTGAGGAGACTGTGCGTGAATGTGAATCAAGGAAACCATGGAATGCACATGCGATTCATTATCCCTGAAACCCACTATGAACTAGTGACCTATGAACTATGTGTGCTTACTTTGAGAACAAAAAGCACTATAAAGAGGGAGGATCACCAATGGAAATGTAGGACCTAGTGAAGGGGTTTCCCTTTGTGTTGTGCAGGTCCTTGTTGGCTATACCATGTTGCGTGAATAACCCAAATGTGATAGTTGAGAAAACCAACAAGGAATTGCTTAGCCTTAGTTGACTAACTTAAAAAGAAGTATGTTTTTTTGGTTGTTTTGTGCATGAAAAGCATTGCACAGAGGGAGGATTATCCATGGAACCATAAGAAGTGGTGAAGGGGTATCCCTTTGTGTTGTATAAGACCGTGTTCACCATAATTTGACCTGTGTATAACCTAAAGTGAGTGCATAAGGGGAAAACTCCTATTTTCTTTTCCTGTGAGTGACAGAGAATGTCCTTCATACCCTATACCCTAAATGGAATATTCGGTGAAATTCCCTTAGCAAGGAATCCTTCAAACTTTGGATCTCGCACAGGGGTGACCAATTGCAATAAATTTGTAGTGAAGTTGTGCCTACAGTTGTGTGTGTTGGAAAATGTAACTAGTTTATGTTTTCATAATTGTCATTGTACTCATGTCATTATGTAGATCTTATGTAACAAGCAAAATAAGAAGGAAAAATATTATTTTCAGGCATTGTTTTCATGCTGAAGTTGATTCGTCACTAGGTCAAACATGTTCTTCATGCTTCTAGGGTTTGTCAAGTCAAAAGAGTGTTTGTCATAAGTCTTGAAGTCAATTCATTTGGACTTTGACAAAAAAGAGAAGAAAAATTTATTATGTAAAAATGTCAAATTTGTCCCTACAAGCACAAGTTGGCCCTATCAGCAAAAATCAGCCTAGAAGAGGCCTATTCAACCCCTTGAAAAGGGTATATATAGAAGGAAATTTGACTCATTTGAAGATGATATATCCAAGTTAAATCTCTTGTGCAAGAAGGAGCTAAAGATCAACGAAAAGGTCAAGAGAAGAAGTCAAAGCAAAAGGAGAAGAAAATTGAAGTCAAGAGAGAGAGAATTTGACCTAGAAGACCTCACACATGTGAAAATTTCAATGTTGTAGGGAGGCATAAAATTTACAGGAGGCCAAAATTCTATTTCAGGGGCTGAACTCTGAAGTTTGACCAAGTTTTGAAGGGTTTGACCATTGATGACTTGAGGACACTTTTACTTGTTGAAAATTTTGTAAATGAGGGTTGACTTTGGGCTTATGATTGGACTTGATCTTGGCATTTGGGTCTTGAATTTCTCATTTGATTTGTTTCTACAAGAAGAGAAGAAATTATTTTTGAGTTTTTACCTTGGAGGGGTTTTTCCTTGGCTTGGAGCTTATAGTTTGTGTACTTTGTCTTTTATGATCTTCATGGTTTATGCTCTTGATAATTGTTTGATGAAGAGAATGTAATAAAGGACAATAATAAGCTAAAATAAGTTCATAAAAAATTATTAAGGAAAGTAGAATTGTTTAAATAGTTTTCCTACTTGTTTCTCCAACATTTTGTCAAACTTAAGGTGAAGAGAAGGTAGCTTGAAGATCATCTTATTAGCATAAGAAAAAGGGTGCTTTTTAAAAGGACATCATTTGCATAAATTACGCAAGGAAGTACATCTTTGTAGGAAGCATTATACAAGGACAAGGATGACAAGAAAGCATCAAGATATTTGAAGGGATCATCCTTAGTGCAACACATCAAGGATCATCTTTGAAATAAACACAAATATGAAGCAGCCCTAATCGAAGTCAAGAAGGACAAGTTTTGTATCTTCTTGGGACTAGTTTTTAGTGTGAGTTTATTTAGATAACAGGCCGAATATTTTGGAGGTGAAGTCTGGTAGTTTGGTGCATATATGAAATTATTTATTTATTTATTTTATTTTTTGATCTCTAATTCAGGCCGCATAACTATTGTGTAAATTGAAGGGGTCATATATTCTTTTGGAGGAAGTCGAGAGGCCAAGGAGGAGGCCTAACCTAGGTTGCAAGCACATGAAGAAACAACAAGAAAGTTAGGTCTATTTTGAGGGGTAAAACACAGAATTTACAGCAGTGTATTAGGGTTGATGTGTTTCTTAACCAGGTATGACTGAACTCAATGAAAGTGCACATGAGCCAAGGATAAGAGGAACAAAAAATAAGGATGTCAACGAATGAATATATGTCCACATAGCTTATGAAGATCTTACAATTAAGGGACCAACTGCAAGGAATTGGAGAAGTCGTCTCTTATTTAGAGCTGACCACTTGTGTACTAAATGTTTTGCCAAATAAATGGAGCAGTTTTGCAACTAATGTCTACTCAAGAAAATGTACTACTCCTTCTAATGAACTATGGGCTTAATGTATCTCAAAATAAACAAGATTGAAGGAAAAGGATGACAACACATCAAATGAGAAGTCTAAAGCCTTTGTTGTAAAATCCAAGAAGAAGATAGAAAAGTTTGGAAAGTCCAAAGGAAAACAAGATATGTCCAAGATTCAATGCTTTGGATGCAATGAGTATGGACATTTTAAGATGGATTATTCAAATAAGAAAAACAACGAAAAGAAGGAGAGAAGTGGAGCTCATATAGCTGAATAAAAGGAAGAAGTTGAGAAGGAGTTGAAAGGTGAATATCTCAAGGATCTATACTATTGAAGGAAGCTTCATCTATATTAGGTTCATTTGCAGTTTATATTTCTTTTATTAAAAAACAACAATTAGAGTAAACATGCATTGTATCATTCTCTAGAAGAATATTTGCTTTTATGAAGCAAGGCATCATAGAAGTAAGCATATGATAGTAGAATATTTAGAGTCTACGTTATCAAATTGCTTTAAGTCACCTAGTAGACAAGAATGAGAATATTGGGACCATCTTGTACATCATGTTCATCCAGGCATTTTATAACATAATGTTAGAGGTAAGCATTTTGCAAGAAGGATCACCAAGATCCTCCAATGAAAACCATCATTTAGAGAAGGTTATTTAATATTTGGAAGAAGCATTATGACATGATTGGTATTTATTCCATCTACTATAGAAATAGTAAACTTGAAGGATGAAGGCATGCATATGGTCGAGTGGCAGTTTGAAAGGCAAAAATTGAAATCTTTCTCCTCTCATGAAGGGAAGATTATCTTCGACAATGAGAGAAGCAAGCTCATTCAAAGGAAGGATGGATAGATGGTTATATTAAAGAAAAAAAGTATGAATGTCTTTAGTAACTCTTCTCTGGAAGGTAGAGTTCACGTCTACAAGAATATTGTAGAAAGGGTTGTATGAATGTGCTTAGAAAGTCTTTCATGTGTTACTCTATGCTTGGAAGAAGGAGTTTTGGTATGATTTGGAATGAATAAATATCAATACTCTCCCACAAGATAGTTTGAATTAGACATGATGATGATCATCAAGTATGGTCTTATGAAGAAAGAAAGAGTTTTGACTATGACAACTCCAAGGAAGAAAATATTGTAGCTTGTTGATAAGTTCGTTCCATGGGAACTTTGGTTGAAAAGTAGAAGCATGGAGAAGGATTTTTGTACAATACGAAAATAGACCTTGTGGAAGGATGTTGATCTCAAAGGAAACAAGAAAGAAGAATATAATATCTTGATAAAATGCCATCATGTTGAGGTAATTATGATATTGATATTTTTGGTATTAGTTATTTGGTTGGTATAAAGTTTTTCTACTTGGAAGAATGTTTCAAAAATGCATAATGGCAATTGATACAAGTGTATCTACAAATTTATTTATTTATTAAACTCAATTCAATAAATACATAGATTGAGTTAGATAATCCTTAGAAGATTCCATAGTCAAGATGTTTACATCATCTTGGGATTAAAAGGTAGCAGTACAAGAACATCACCTTATGTTTCAATGACAATGAAGATCACTTTCATGGTTAGAGGTAGCTATGATTAGCTCTACTTCGATTAGATCAATATAATGCATATGTTGATGATAATTAGACGAAAGTGATACGAAACGTTTATGGCCTAAATCTTGTCACAATTTGGCTCCATAATATCCAAAAAGATAAAATCTCAATATAATGAGATGCAAAGGAGAGGAGGAGCCATGCAACTACTTGCTTGAATATATCCATAAAGAACTAGTAGCTGATGCATTTATGAAGACAAGCTAAAGAGCTTGTGGTTATAACTTCCAAATTAAAATCAAGTTAGGAATCTCTTATATATTTGAAAGGGAGTAAAAGTCTCCTTTAATGTTTGAGAAGGAGCAAGTATCAATTCCATGATCAGGAGGGAATGAGGATCTCCTCTCTAGTTGAGAGGGAGCGATGTTAGACATCATATTCTCCATGTTCAATGCACTAGACCAGGACTAACAATTGTAAGTCTTAGTGAAGGAACTATGAGGGAGAATGGAGGATTGAATAAGCATCTAAATATTAATACTCCTTGAGTATAAAGAGTCAAAGGTAAGAGGTATACTGACACTCTTTGAGGATTGGATAAGTATCGAAGATAAGAGTGGTCGAAGAGGAGTGATATTCTTTGAGGATTGGAGATCCAAGAAAAGAATAATCTTGAAAGAACATACCTAGTGAACATCCATATGGGATATGTGCCTTAAGAGGTAATGTGGTGTTTCACGTAAAACTTCCCATCATGACGCTTTAATATAAACAAATCTTGTCAGTTAAAGGCCTTACTATGTTGGAAATGCTAGTTATGATGTTGTTGCTTAAATATGGCTTACCAATCTGATGCTTCTTATGAGAAATATTCAGTTTGAGAGAATCCTTGTACTAGTTGTACAATTATGAATACCTCCCTCGTTAAGAGGGAGTGTTAGAAAACATAACTAGTTTTAGTCTTCATAATTGTCATTGTACTCATGTCATTATGTATATCTTATGTAACAAGCAAGAGAAGGAAAAATATTATTTTCAAGCATGGGTTTCATGCTCAAGTTGATTTGTCATTAGTTCAAGCATGTTCTTCATGCTTCTAGGGTTTGTTAAGTCAAAAGTGTATTTGTCATAAAGTCTTGAAGTCAAGTCCCATTTGTACTTTGACAAGAAAGAGAAAGGAAAATTTTATTTTGTGTAAAAAAGTCAAATTTGTCCCTACAAGCCCAAGTCACCCCTGTCAACAAAATTCGACTTAGAAGAGTCCTATTTCACCCCTTGAAAAGGGTATATATAGAAGGAATTTTGACTCATTTAAATATGATCTATCCAAGTTAAATATCTTGTGTAGTAAGGATCTAAATATTAGTGAAAAGGTCAAGGGAAGAAGTCAAAGCAAAATGAGAAGAAAATCAAAATCAAGAGAGAGAATCTGCCCTACAAGATCTCACACGTGCGAAAATTTCAGTGTTGCAGGGAGTCAAAAATTGCAGGTATGTTACAGGAGGCCGAAATTCTGTTGTAGGCGCTGAAGTCAAAAGTTTGACCAGGTTTGGAGGGGTTTGACCATTGTTTACTTGAGGAAACTTTGACTTGTTGAAAAGGTTGTAAAGGAGGGCTTACATGGGGCTTGTGAGTGGACTTTATCTTTGTATTTGGGTCTTGGATTTATCATTTGATCTAATTCTATAAGAAGAGAAGAGATTCTTTCTAGGTTTCCCCTTGGAGGGGTTTTTCCCTAGCTTGGAGCCTATATTTTATGTCCTTTTATTTTATGATATCCATGGTTTATGCTCTTGATAATTTTTTTGATGAAGAGAATCTAATAAATAGTTTCCCTACTTGATTCTCCAACAAAGTGGAGGGTGGTTGTCCCTTCTTTAGTTTCTAGCACAAACATACAAGTCTATTTCAATCTTGTAAATGAACCGTAAATGATGTTCAATGCTTCCTAGTTATATACAGTACTAGATTTATTGTGTATGTATTTATTGTTGGGTTGAAAGCTAATATATTCATATTGAATGTTATGTTGAAATAGGCATGAATATAGAGTTTGGGTATAACATAGTTTTGCTTTCATGTTAATAAGAATCCTATTATGGTTATGAATGTTATGTAAATGGAAGCTGTAACAAACACCCTACTATCCATAACCCTTACTAAGGTAGAAGGAGGCAATTACTCTGATGACCCGACCTCCAAAGTCCGATTATGGAAATAGGGTCTAATTTTTTTTTTCAACTTCCCCACAACTTAAAATGGATAACATTGTTACATTCATCTCGTCGAGACCTTTCCAACAATATAAAATTGGATTCAACCCAACTCCCAAATCAAAAGATATGGTCGTTCAAATATTGGCCTATCATATAGTGTCACACCATTTTGGCCTATCATGTGGCACCTACGTGGTCCCTGCATGGTGCCCACGTGGGCATCCATGCCACTTATACATGGCAGTTTTTTACATGTCCATGAACAGTGTCACGTTGTGTCAGTTGTCAACCAACTCATGGCTCACAAGCATATATGTGTGTGTGTGTGTGTATTTATAACACGAGGATTAAACCCCCCTTCTAACTAATTACATTTCATATGAGGCATGCAGGCCCCTTCAACGCCACGTCGTCCCAGTAATAAAATTCAATTGGTTTCCTTTGCAGTACCACGTCAAATATTTGGAAGAGAACCTTCTAGAGTTGCATGTCCTTCATGAACCCTTCCTCCACGTGTCTCAACACCTTTCGCCAAAGGAGTGTGTGCAAACTCCACCCATGCCACATCGTCCCAACCTTTTCTATTATGTCCTTTGTTCCCATTCGTCGGGGTGACCTCACTTATCTTTAGCATTGAGGTGACAGGGAATCCATTAGAGTGCATACACCAACAATTTAGAATGCATAAACCCCTCCATGTACATGATTTCTCCTTTGAGCAGGCCCCATGATGCCATGTCACCTCGGTGATAAAATCCCAACGATATTGCACGTAACACCACGAAAAATCATTAGGTTAGAGGAAACAAGGTGATGTCATTAACCCTTATCACCAATGCAATGTCCCCATTCCACATGGTTTTGTTCCAAAAGTTCCACATGTCACCCACTTATAGGCCACTTGGCCACACAAAAACCCAAAATCCATGTGACACATGTGGTGAGCTCCAGTATTGTAGCAATAATGCTACAATTCCTGGGGCTTCCTGTCTCTCATTTTATCAACCCGGTAGTTCGTACAAACTTGGAAGCGACGGTGCTATATGCACAAGTACTAGCTCTTGTCGCAGCTGTCACTTGGTCAGCTGGCACAAGTCCGCTAGAGCTCAAGCCAACTTCTATAGGCTCTCAGAAGAAGCTTGCTAATTGATGGACGAAAGCTATTCTCAAAGGAAAACTACTCTACTTGACAAAATGGACTGAAAGCAAATCAAAGCATGTAAACCTAGGAAACCCTAATTTAACTAGTCTAACCTCTACAATGCAAAAAATGTGAATGAAACTTCTACCAATGCTACTGTTACCTCTAATAAGTGCAAATGCATGGATCTAAACTACTTGCATCATGAAAGATATGTTTTTGTATTTTTCCTTTAAGTGTGTGGAATGATTGTGATCTTGTGCTAACTAGGGTTTGGTTGTGCAGATGGGATGGAGAAGGAAGGAAAGCGTGGGAAAGGTTGGGGAGGCTAGGAGAGGTCCCTAGGGATCCTTAGCATCCATCCACAGAGGCTCCTCACGTTCAGAAGCTCAGCAACCGAGTGAGTGGCCTCCTACAGGATGTCTGCAGGGGATCCTACAGGATACTCTGGTTTCTACAGGATGTCTACAAACTGCTACAGGATGACCTACCGTGAGTGTTTGAAGTGATGGAGGAGTGATGGAATGGTAGGGGGAGATGTGTAAGGTAGGAATGAGGCTGGTGATGGCTGTAGAAGTGGAGGAATAGGATAGGGAGTGAATGTAGGGAGTAGGTTGGAAGATAGAGGGCTAGGTCAACGAAAGGGCTAGAGAATGGAAGTACGTGAGGAGTGAAAGACTTTGGGAGATAACAGAGCGGAGCAGAGGTCAAAGATGTGTTTGCATGCGTGATCAAGATGGAGGACGAAGAAATGGAACGAGAGAAAGCAGTGTAAATGGAAAAAATGCTTGTGACTATCACCAAACCGAAAATGCATTAACTTAGACTACCTGTGCTTATAAATTCAATGAACAGCAATCTAAACGCGAAGGAGAATGTGCATGAAGCTGTGGTAAGGGAGTGTGGTGCAGGTGTGAATCATGTGGAAGCATCTAACATAACGTGACTGTGTTTGCAGCAATCATGGAATAAAGAAATGCGTATTTTTGGTGGTTAGTCATGGATTGCACTCCAATCCCAGATGAGATGGCAGTGAGCCTTTACAACCTTTTTGTTGGAGCTCCAATAGATTGTATCTATCCTCTTCTAACCTAAGCAACTGTAAACCAATTCACCATAAGCAAATCCTATCTAAACTCATGAAAACAACTAAATTAGCAACCTGTAATTCGAATTGCATGTGAAAAGGAAAACTCAAAGTGCTGAAACGAAATGGAAACAACACTACAACAGAGGGGATCTATGGCTCTCAGGTTGGGCCCTAACCTGAGAGCTATAGTCTCCTTAAGAAAACTCAGAGCTAGATCAAAATCTGCCTTCTTTATTCATAATCTGATGTTATGCCAAATTGGCTTACAAAAAGGAACAAAAACGGAGCTCTAGCTCGTACTTTCCAATTACAAGAGTAATGCCAAGGTTCAAAAAGCTCCTCTACAAGGCTACGGCCTCAGTATTTATGCAAAAACGACTATCCAACAGGTGTCCTTGATTTTAGGAGCTCGGCTGTCCAACTAGAGTTCAACTGCAGATCCTGTAGGACGGTCATAACTGCTGTTCCTGTAGAGCAGTTTATAACTGCTGTTCCTGTAGAACAGCTGGTTGCTTCTAAGCTCGGAGGGAAGATGGATTGGAGCTCGGAGTTCTTGGTGGGAATCACGAGGAATGTCCCCAAGATCGTGGACATCCTCTCCTCAAAACCAGCAGTGCCAACTCATTGCCTCCTTGTCTCCTTTTCACGTGGTCTTTTCTCCCTTTTAATGCAAAAAACCTGAAATCATAATGCATTAGTCACGTAGATAAAGTGTCTACCCTTATTCCTACAAACAACACGAATAAACTAAGAAATGCATGCATAAGCAGTAAAAAGTGAATGGTTTGAGCAAATAGAATAGGCCAAAATGAGCCCGAATTGTACCAAAATTGGGGTTCATCATCACCCCCCAGCTGAACCATTTGCTCATCCTTGAGCAACTTAGTCAAGATCCTCATCCTTCATGGCTTTCACTGCTCCCCTTACATCCCAAGCTTCTGTGGTGATGTCTTCTTGGTCGATATGAAACCCTGCTGTGTTTTCCACTTTTTCCCATTGTGCCTGGTCATCCTTTCCTATACTTCCTTCAGCCAATCCTAGCAGCAATGGAGGGTTGAGTTTAAGGCCAATCCAGCTGGCTTGAAGTCTTTGCACGGATTTCTTGTAAAGGTCCACTCTTGCCAATGCTTCCCTCATTCTGGTCAGGGTATGGTATTCCCGGATCTTCAAACTATGTGCCAAGGCATGCCACCTACGTGCACAAGCCTGGGCAACAGTTTCTCCCAATAATCTGTCCATGTCTTCAAAGTGGGCTATTGCTTGGGCTTGCTGGTCCATAAATCTCAAGGAAGCTGTGGGATCATTGGATAACTGTTGGCGGGCTGAGATGAGGGCAACCGGATCCTCTGGTTCTGCCCGAATGTACAGTGGCTCACTCACCTCTCGGCTCATGACCGATTTTTCTTCAGTGGCTCTCTGATCCTCATGATTCAGCCATGAAGCAAAAGCCATCAACTGCAGATCGCCCAAGGCGATATTGGGATCCCAAGAGACTTCATTGGGCAAAACCAGATTGTGGATGTAGAATTCTGCTAGCTTGGCTTTGTCCTCTGCTGAGCTAGTATTGCATATTTCAGCAAATTGCTGTGGGTTATGGATTTGCTCAATACCTCTTTGTGCTAGTGTGTTTATCTGGAACTGCAGCCACTGATCCTTTAAGTACAACCCATAAGACTTCGCAGGATGTCTGCACTGCAGGGCCTCCATGGCCCAACTGGCCATGCAAGCCAATTGTGTTTCCTTTTGTTGCAGCTGTTCCTTTAAGGCTTGCACTTCAATTCTTATCTGCTGTTCTTCTTCCTGTAGAAGTGTCTTTGGCCCTTCAAGATTGGTGGTCAGCTCCTTCTTGCCTTCTTGTTCATTTGTGATGCCCTTGGAGGATGTTTCTGCCCCTGCCTTGAGTTCTTGTAGCTGCAACCTTAACTTCTGGTTTTCTTCCTGTAGAAGTGCCTGCTGGCAACTAGCCACATGTTTGGCCATGGTGAACTCGCTCCTGACCTCCCTTAGCTGATCTTGTAGAGGGCCTATGTCCCCCACCCCCTTTGATTTGGCAATTTGCATCCATGTATGGGAGCGGACTCTTTCTTTCTCTAATTCAAAGAACAGGGGTACAGTAAATTTTTGTAGGATGATCTTGCCCGCCTCCAAGAAGGTATAATATGAATTCAGATTGGGCGAAGGGCTAGGTTCGGGTATATGTTCTCTTGCTGTTTCTTCAGGTAGTTCTGCCTCATCCGCCCTTGGTGATGAGGGTCCTCCTTCTTCTCTTTGTTCGGTTTCCTGTAGTCGAGCCAAGGTATCTTGTAGGACGTTTTCAGCTTCCTGTAGCCTGGTTTTCTCGTCCAACAGGTCCACTCGGTCTTGCCATGTGCTCTTCTTCGGGCTTCCCTTTTCGTAGGTAACTGTGACCTTTGAGGGGGATTTTTCTTTGGGAGAAGCAGGGGTGTCCTCAATGACAATTGGGCTGCTGGACTGCTGCTGTGGTTTCCCTGTTTTTATCCGAACACTTCTTCGTGCTTTGAAGTAGAGAGGAGGGTCCCTCTTCCTCTTTCCTTTTGGCTTAGGTGGCGTACTGAGGCCAGCTAATACAGCCGCTGCCTCTCTGGCTAAAACATCCACCTTCTGCTTCTCAGATTTTGGTTTTGCATGGCTTCCTGTAGAAGCCTGTTTTTGCACTTTTGTGCTTCCTGTAGAAGCTGTTATCGGGCTTCCTGTAGAAGCCTGCTTCTCACTGATCTTCGGGCTTCCTGTAGAAGCTCGCTTCTTCTTTCCTGTAGTGGCAGGTGTCTTTACTTTTACTTGCTTTGCTGCAGGGGTTTGATCCTTTTGTTTGCTTGTGAGTGCTGAAGAGGTAATTGGGCTGACATGGCCTGCCCCAACTTTGTCTCTTCTGCTTTTTGACCTTATTTCTCTTGCTGACAGGATGGGGGAGTTAGCTTTTTCTTCAGCCTTCTTTTGCTCAGCCACCGCTTCCTTGTCTTCAGTGCTGGAGGAGCCACTATCTTCGATCAACATTTTAATGTCCCCATCTCGTGTTAGATTCCTAAATGACTCTCAGGAGAGGGGAACTTTATATGAGTGCAGTGCATCCTCCACAAGCAATTTTATTAACCCATGATGGGCTATCTGATCAGGGATGCCCTGTCTTAGCTTTGTAGCACACTCCATTAGGGACTGCAGGAGATAATAAGGGATGCTTAGTTTTTGCTCTACAGGAAGGTCAATTCCGTGCCTTAACTCAGTGAGGAGCCGGAAGTGATATGCATACACGATACTGAACTGGCCTTCACAAGTAATATATTTCATAATGTGCAAACTGACTTCGTTCCATGGTGGTGACAGGCTGGTCCTCCTCACCCCGTTTTTATCCTCAGAGAATTCTTCCTCAGGTGGGAAGAACTCCTTCTTGGCTTGCTGACTCAGCTTTCTCTCGTCTTTGTCCCACGGCAGGCCCATAGGAAGTTCTTTGATCCGACTGATGTGTTCTGGGGTGAGTTTGAGGCTTAGACCTCTGAAGGTTACTGTGGCCAGTGTCTGGGACTTAGGCTGCAGAGCCTGCAAGAATTCCTCAGCTACTTCATCATCATAGCCCTGTAGCTTATCACAAAAAGGCATCCATTGTGCTCTGGTGAAGAGCTGAACCACTGCCGGGTTTCTCCTTAATGTATTTGAATCAGTGGGCTCTCGTCTTATAAACCCACCCGGCATGATGGACACGGGGGTTTTGACTAAAGGTGACAAATGCAAAGGAGATTCGGTCTATTCCAGGCAGAGCATGCATACAATTCACAAAACACAGTCTAATGATACTGCTATCCTGTAGAAGCGATAGTATAGGCACAGCAATCCGATATTTTTATGACCAGACTGTGAATAATGATCTTGCCACCTTTGAAAGCCAATTGCGGAAGGAGTTTCAGGGTTACCTTTTTTCTGCCACCTTTTCTTACGTGAGGAATTCCTCTTCCTGTAGAACCGCGTTCCTGTAGAGACTGCTTCCTGTAGGACTGCGTTCCTGTAGAAGCCACGCGCAATTCTCGGGGAGGACTGTAGTTGGCCGCGCTCACTGTGTGCTTGACCAGCGTTCTGGTAGCCAACAACTCGGCGTATCAAAATGCAGAAGAAATCAGAATGGCTTAGCCGAGTTGAAGTGTTGGATGATAAATGCGTGCGGTTGATTTAGCCGATTGGATTTTGAACCGGCGCAATCCATGGCGCGGGGGATGAGCTGTCCCCGTGGACCGTTGGGCGACGTCATCCATCCTCCGCCTGCGTTCTCACTCACTGCTGCATTCATTTCCTCAGATTTGCCGCCGCCTTTCCTGTTAAACTCATGCTTTTGACGAGAGTGCTCCCACGTGCATGCCGTTCATTCTCTTTGTCATATCCGCCACTCAATCACCCAATTACACTTTAACTAGCCGACGTGGCTAGTCGACTGGCCATACGGCCGCTCAACCATTCAATTTTACGCTTTGCAAATAAATTCAAAGTTAGATTCATGCGATTTGATGGAATGAAGGGGAAGACACTTACCTGCGTGCGGCTGCACACAATTTTTCGGTTTTTGGACGACGGGGAGCGGATCTACCTGCTGCATGCGGCGTACACAGACTCGGAAGCTCGTGGTAACCGGATGCCAACGCTGGAGTGGACGGATTTGCTTGCATGTGCCTGCGCTTCATCTCAGATGACGGTGCTGTGAATGGCATCCACTTGAGCAGGTTGAACTGTTACAGGGTCCCCGTGAGGGGTCTCGTAACAGTCCTTTCTCCTTGGGTGCATGCTGCACGATGGCGGTTCTGATCACGATCCCGGAGCTCTTGATGCCTGTGGTATGAGATCCCATCATTTTTCTATTTGGAAATGGCTTTCTCACGAGAACTCATCGATTTCCTTTGTTTGTGCAAGGACTTGGCCGCATGTCGACACAGGTGGTGGAGCATGGTGACAACAACGTGCAAGGATGCTTAACAGAGGCTTGCATGCATCCAAACCAAGCCATGGTCGCGAAATCTCCTTTTACGACGAATTCTGGCCGCCCAAAACTCCTACAGGAAGTTTCCTGTAGACACAGAGCTTCCTGTAGAAAGTTCGCGCCTTCCTGTAGAAAAACTGTGCCTTCCTGTAGAAAGACAGCAGTTTCCTGTAGAAGATTCAAACCATGATAAAATTGCACATACTTTGAAAAACATAAGCATTCTTGGAGGAGGAGCTTGTGAGGTGTCCTGGCTGCATGAGAAGGACCTTTGACTTTGACTTGGGAGGCTTCCTCTCCTCCATAGAACACCTGCAATCTGCATGCAAATTTCACATAATAGCTTATTGATCTTGTTTTTTTCTTCTTTTTTTTTTGTTTTTTTTGTTTTTTTTTGAAAGATAGCAGGGGCGCCTCAATGAGGTTTTCACCCTTACCACCTGCCTTAAGCGCCTCAGAGAGGTTTTCACTCAAGGATCTTTATTTCTTTTTTCTCTTTTTTTTGAAAGATAGCAGGGGCGCCTCAGATGAGGTTTTCACCCTTACCACTTGCCTTGGGCGCCTCAGGAAGGTTTTCACCCAAGGATCTTTATTATTTTTTCTCTTTTTTTTTTTTTTTTTTAGATTCTTCAGGGTGTGCCCAAAGCAGGGGCAGGACCCTTCTCTATGACCAATACTGCTTTCTCCATAGTTTTGATGAACTCTTGTCTGGAGGGAGGCCTCCTGTAGATCTTCAATCGATGCCCGTTGACAAGCATGGGGATGGATTCCTCATCAATGGTCCGGATAAGAACAGATCCATTGTCATGACATTTTTCCACTGAATATGGCCCTAGCCATCTGGTTCTCAGCTTCCCCTTGAAATCTTTGTATCTGGAATCATACAACAAAGCCCAATCTCCCGGCTGAAATTGCTTGTCATGGAGATGCTGGTCATGCCACACCTTCCTCTGAAGTTGAACCACTTCTGAGTGAAGGAGGGCCTGCATGCGGTGCTCATCCAGTCCATTAAGCTGCAATAGCCTTTCTTGTTGTGCATGGCTGAGATCTAGATCCAGCTGAGCTGCCATCCTCAAAGTGTTATACTCAAACTCAATGGACAGCAAAGCTTTCTTCCCATAGACCAGCTCATAAGGTGTGAAGCCGGTGGTGGTCTTCCAAGTGGTGTTGTAAGCCCATGTGGCTTCAACCAGGCGATCTGCCCAGTCCTTTCTGCTGCTGCTCACCACTTTAGTCAAGATCCATTCTAATGCTCTATTGGTGACTTCCACCTGCCCATTTGCTTGAGGATGATAGGGAGTGGAAGTTCTATGCTTGATCCTGTGATGAGCTAGGAGATCTTCAACCAGGTGGGAGGTGAACTGGCTCCCTTGATCGGTGACCAGCTCTCTTGGATAGCCAAACTTATAGAAGATGTTCTCTCTTAGGAACTCGACCACTTTTTCTTCTGTTGCTGCTTTGATTGCTTTGGTCTCTGCCCACTTCGTCAGGTAGTCAGTGCACACAATGATGTAGGATCTTTGCCTCGAAGAGTGATTGATTGGACCCACAAAGTCCATGCCCCACTTCTCAAATGGCTCAAGAGTCACTTGAGGTTGGAGAGGCATCTCATCCCTTTGGGTCGGTTTCCCCATTCTTTGGCATTGGTCACACTGGCTGACATATCTTCTGACATCTTGATGAAGTGTGGGCCAATAGTAGCTTGCCTGCAGGATCTTGAAGGCAGTTCTCTTTGCTGCAAAATGTCCTCCACAAGGCCCATCATGACAGGTGAGGAGGATGTCAAAGACTTCCTCCTCCCTTACACAACGCCTTAAGATCTGATCGGGGCCAAGCTTGAACAGATTGCCCCCAATCCATGTAAATGAGGCACTCTTTCTGATGATTTTGCTCTTCTCTTTTGAAGAGAGGTGCGGAGGGAACTGAGCTGAAACAAGGTAGTTTGCTATATCAGCAAACCATGGAGAGAGTACTGAGATAGCAAACAAATGCTCATCAGGCATCTGGTCATCCACCGTCCCATCTTCATCTGCAGACAAATCCAATCTAGACAAGAAGTCAGCAACAACATTTTCTCTCCCTGGTTTATCAACAATGGTTAGATCAAACTGCTGCAATAAAAGTAACCATCTAATAATACGAGCATTCACATCTGGTTTATTCATCAAATATCTAATAACAACATGGTCAGTATGTACAAAAGTCTGGTAACCAGTAATATAATGTCGGAACTTGTTCAGTGCATGGGCCACAGCTAAGAATTCCTTCTCGGTTACAGTGTAATTCAGCTCTGCTTTGGACAAGTTTTTGCTAACGAAGTAAATGGCATATGGAAGTTTTTGCTCAACTTGTCCTAAGGCTGCACCTATGGCTTTGTTCGAGGCATCAGTGTGGATGTGGAAAGGTAGGGCCCAGTTTGGACCTCTCAGGATTGGAGCTGACACTAACTTGTCTTTTAATTCATTCAAACTCTTCTGACAATCGTCAGTCCAATTAAACTCCACATCTTTTGCCAACAGATCGAACAATGGCGAGGCTAGCTTGCTGAAATCTTTAATGAATCTTCGGTAATATCCTGCTAATCCCAAGAAACTCCTAACATCCCTTACCTTTTGTGGAGGTGGAACCTTTTTGATTAGAGCGATTTTGTTAGGATCCACCTGTAACCCTTGGCGAGAGATGGTATGGCCTAGCACAGTCCCTTCAGTCATTAGGAATTCACATTTTTCAGGGCTAAGGGACAAGTTCATCTCGATGCACTTGGTTAGGACCTTTCCCAAGTTGGACAATGCTTCCTGGAAGTTAGCCCCATAAGGAGTAAAGTCATCCATATAGATTTCTACTGTATCATGGACCAACTCCGAGAAGATGCTCAAGACAGCTCTCTGGAAGGTAGCAGGAGCATTGCATAGCCCAAAGGGAAGGACACGGTAGGCAAAGGTACCCCAAGGACAAGTGAAGGTGGTCTTATCTTGGTCTTTCGGGCTGATTTGAATTTGGTTGTACCCGCTAAACCCATCCAGGAAAGAGAAGAACTTCTTTCCTGCCAGTCCATCCAACACTTGATCTATGAAAGGAAGAGGGAAATGGTCTTTCTTGGTAGCTTTGTTCAGCTCTCGGTAGTCTACACAGATTCTCCATTTCCCATTTTTCTTGGGAACCAAGACCAGAGGGGACACCCATTCACTATCTGAGATGGGGTAGATGAATCCAGCGTCCAACAGTTTCTGCAATTCTTCCTTGACAATGTCTTTAAGGGATGGATTCATTCTCCTCTGGGGTTGCCTAACTGGTTTACAATCCTCTTTGATGTATATATGATGGGTACAGACTGAGGGATGGACTCCTTTCATCTCCTTATAGCTCCAAGCAAAAGCATCTAAGTGGCTGGCCAATAGGCTACACAACTCCTTCTCCTGGGAAGGAGATAGGGAGGAGCTGATCTTTAATGCTCTCTCAGGGCCGAACTCCACACTTTTGACTCTGGGAGTGACAGGGCTGGTTGTACAAAGGTCCACTAAGGTGCTAGCTTGGGCATCCTCCACCAACTTCTCTAAAGATAGTGCACTGGAAGGTGGATTCTGGATCAGGGTCTCAATCAAATCATCCTCGGTAGGAGGGTCTCTTCTAGTGGTATCTAGGGTGCATAGAGGTGCAGAGTACACCTCGTCTTCCTCTCCTTCCTCCAACCAGAGTGGTAAATCATGCTCTAAAGAAGGTTGGGCAGGAGGGTATAGGACTAGCTGCTTGGACATGGGACCATTTTTGATGGTCATGTTTCCTGCCCGACAACTTATGTAAGCATCTGCAGTAGCTAACCAAGGCCTTCCCAAGATGAGAGGATATCCAGTAAGCTTGGCCTTTGGTTGCAGAACCAGGAAGTCTGCAGGGTATTCCCAAGAATCGATAGAGACCAAGACATCCTCCACAATCCCTTCGGGAGTCACGGTGGAGCGATCTGCTAATTGCAGTACTGTCGAGGTCTTCCTCAAGGAACCCTGAAGATTGAGTTTAAGCATGGTATCCCTGGTCATCACATTGATGGCCGCCCCTAGATCAATCAAGGTGTGGGGGATAATGGTGCCATTGATGTGAACATCTACTACAGGACTTCCAGGATCTAGGTACTTTGGGCAGATGACTTGTCCTAGCATAAGGTCAGACAGTTGTCCTATGACATTGATAGTTGAGGCATCTTTCTTCCGTCTGCCTGGGTGTTTGAAACACTTCTCCTTAACCAACTTGTTATATATTGGCACATCCTTGATGGCTTGGAGAAGTGGGATTTTTACACACAACTGCTTGAGCTCACCCAAAAGCTCATCTTCTTCTGGGTTAGGTTGTGTGGTGGCTGTTAGTCTCTCAGGAAAGGGTGGAATAGGCTTTGGTTCACTCTCCTGATGGTTTTCCTCATCCTCTGGGGGAGGAGGTTGGCGATCTGGAAGAGTCTTTCCAGATCTAAGATTGATCTCCTGGATCTCCACAGCATAGGTAGGGCATGAGGTCTCCCCAGTATATACCTGCTGAGCCTGTCTATTGTTGGGGTTCGGGTTCGGTTGAGCAGGCATCTGAGGTTGCCTTGGAGGAGCAGGAGGTAAAGGCTGAGGTTGAACTGGTGGTGGAGGCAAAATGGTAGGAGGAGTGTTGTATTGGGGCCTCCACCCCGACTGAGGAGCACTCCATTGAGGCTGCGACTGGGTATGTGAGTGATATGGATGAGAAGTAGGTTGAGTAGGGTACTGAGGTGGATAAGACCATGGAGGAGGCATGGACCAAGAAGGATGAGCAGGGGGACCCCAGGAAGGCATGGGAGTCGAGTGGTTGGGGTTGTAATAAGCTTGAGATGCCCCTTGCATCCCCTGCTGATAAGGTTTAGATCCTTGAGGCCTCCTTTGGTTGATGAAGTAGAGAGGTTCAGTGGGGGCTTCGGTTCCTTGGTACATGGCTTTAAACCCAGGTAAGGTTGGACACTGATTTGTTGGGTGGTCCTCCTCACAAACGAAACACACTTCAACCGAATGCAATGGACATTCGTTCTTAGGGTGTCTTCTGGTGCACCTAGGACAGAAGACAGCCAAGGCTCTCTCAGCTTCTTCTTTCTTCTGCTGGATCCTGAATGTGTCCAGCTGCATGGCAATGGTCTGTCTCACCTCACTCTTAAGATCTTCTAATTGGTTTGTAAACTCATGTTTGGAGAAAGGGACACCAGTGGAGAGGAGATTTCCTCTACCTCGTTTTCTAGCTGCCCTGGAATGATTTCGAAACACAGTCTTGATGTCCTCATAAGGCAATTGGTAAATGTCCCCCCCAGCTAACATGTGAAGGGTGTCTAAGAGATCTTCAGGGACTCCTCGGAGTAGAACCAACTTGAGGGATTCAGGGTCAAGTGTGCACCTGGCCCGTTTATAGCTAAGTTGGAACCTCTCCTCATAATCCTCTAAAGACTCATCATTTCCCATGGTCATTCGAAAGATCTCTCCCTTGGTTTCCTTGGACCTACAATAATCCCTATACTTGGTATTGAAGGCTTGCTGCATCTGAGCCCAAGTAGCGATGCTATTCCCAGGTAATCCCATGAACCAGCGTAGTGCTGCATCCTTAAGAGTGGAAGGGAAAAGCTTCAGCTTTTGCTCATCTTCAGTATAGTCATAGGTTCTACAAAGGATAGCAAACTCAAACAAGAAGGTATCAGGATCCTCAGTGGTCAGTCCATGGAAGTGAGGCAAGGCGGAGGGGCTAATGTTTTTCATTTTCATATCTCCATTGGTCTCTCGGATGGGGAAAGCTCCTTCTATTCTCTCATCTTCTCTCCTATTATCAGCCATGGCTTCAGATGGAGTGGTCTCTAACTCTTCTTCTTCTATAGGGTCTTGGTATATCTCAGGATGTTCACCTATAGGTTCCTCTGGGTCACTGTCACCAAAGAAGAGAGAAGGGTGACTCAGTGATGTGGTGGGGGTGTTTGGTAGGAATTTGCCTGATCTATCTCGGTTCCTACGAGGCATGAAATGGAAAGGACTTTTCTTTTTTGAGTGCTTTTGCTTTTTCTTTGGTACCTGCAAAACTGAAACAAAGTGATCTACAACTAACTATATTGCTCAAATGAAATTGCAGAATTGGAAAGCTAATCTAGGAAAGCAAGAAAAATTACTCTAGGAAAGCAAGAAATATTAGTCTAGGAAAGCAAGAAATATTAATCTAGGAAAGCAGGAAATGCTAATCTATGAAAGCAGGAAATGCTAATCTAGGAAAGCAGGAAATGCTAAGCTACTTTTGCAGAATGGAAATGAAATAAACTACTGAGCAGAAGTAAGAGTACGAAAGTAGAAGAAAAGCAACAATTACTAATACTTTGACGCTTCCCCGGCAACGGCGCCAAAAAGATGGTGAGCTCCAGTATTGTAGCAATAATGCTACAATTCCTGGGGCTTCCTGTCTCTCATTTTATCAACCCGGTAGTTCGTACAAACTTGGAAGCGACGGTGCTATATGCACAAGTACTAGCTCTTGTCGCAGCTGTCACTTGGTCAGCTGGCACAAGTCCGCTAGGGCTCAAGCCAACTTCTATAGGCTCTCAGAAGAAGCTTGCTAATTGATGGACGAAAGCTATTCTCAAAGGAAAACTACTCTACTTGACAAAATAGACTGAAAGCAAATCAAAGCATGTAAACCTAGGAAACCCTAATTTAACTAGTCTAACCTCTACAATGCAAAAAATGTGAATGAAACTTCTACCAATGCTGCTGTTACCTCTAATAAGTGCAAATGCATGGATCTAAACTACTTGCATCATGAAATATATGTTTTTGTATTTTTCCTTTAAGTGTGTGGAATGATTGTGATCTTGTGCTAACTAGGGTTTGGTTGTGCAGATGGGATGGAGAAGGAAGGAAAGCGTGGAAAAGGTTGGGGAGGCTAGGAGAGGTCCCTAGGGATCCTTAGCATCCATCCACAGAGGCTCCTCACGTTCAGAAGCTCAGCAACCGAGTGAGTGGCCTCCTACAGGATGTCTGCAGGGGATCCTACAGGATACTCTGGTTTCTACAGGATGTCTACAAACTGCTACAGGATGACCTACCGTGAGTGTTTGAAGTGATGGAGGAGTGATGGAATGGTAGGGGGAGATGTGTAAGGTAGGAATGAGGCTGGTGATGGCTGTAGAAGTGGAGGAATAGGATAGGGAGTGAATGTAGGGAGTAGGTTGGAAGATAGAGGGCTAGGTCAACGAAAGGGCTAGAGAATGGAAATACGTGAGGAGTGAAAGACTTTGGGAGATAACAGAGCGGAGCAGAGGTCAAAGATGTGTTTGCATGCGTGATCAAGATGGAGGACGAAGAAATGGAATGAGAGAAAGCAGTGTAAATGGAACAAATGCTTGTGACTATCACCAAACCGAAAATGCATTAACTTAGACTACCTGTGCTTATAAATTCAATGAACAGCAATCTAAACGCGAAGGAGAATGTGCATGAAGCTGTGGTAAGGGAGTGTGGTGCAGGTGTGAATCATGTGGAAGCATCTAACATAACGTGACTGTGTTTGCAGCAATCATGGAATAAAGAAATGCGTATTTTTGGTGGTTAGTCATGGACTGCACTCCAATCCCAGATGAGATGGCAGTGAGCCTTAACAACCTTTTTGTTGGAGCTCCAATAGATTGTATCTATCCTCTTCTAACCTAAGCAACTGTAAACCAATTCACCATAAGCAAATCCTATCTAAACTCATGAAAACAACTAAATTAGCAACCTGTAATTCGAATTGCATGTGAAAAGGAAAACTCAAAGTGCTGAAACGAAATGGAAACAACACTACAGCAGAGGGGATCTATGGCTCTCAGGTTGGGCCCTAACCTGAGAGCTATAGTCTCCTTAAGAAAACTCAGAGCTAGATCAAAATCTGCCTTCTTTATTCATAATCTGATGTTATGCCAAATTAGCTTACAAAAAGGAACAAAAACTGAGCTCTAGCTCGTACTTTCCAATTACAAGAGTAATGCCAAGGTTCAAAAAGCTCCTCTACAAGGCTACGGCCTCAGTATTTATGCAAAAACGACTATCCAACAGGTGTCCTTGATTTTAGGAGCTCGACTGTCCAACTAGAGTTCAACTGCAGATCCTGTAGGACGGTCATAACTGCTGTTCCTGTAGAGCAGTTTATAACTGCTGTTCCTGTAGAACAGCTGGCTGCTTCTAAGCTCGGAGGGAAGATGGATTGGAGCTCAGAGTTCTTGGTGGGAATCACGAGGAATGTCCCCAAGACCGTGGACATCCTCTCCTCAAAACCAGCAGTGCCACCTCATTGCCTCCTTGTCTCCTTTTCACGTGGTCTTTTCTCCCTTTTAATGCAAAAAACCTGAAATCATAATGCATTAGTCACGTAGATAAAGTGTCTACCCTTATTCCTACAAACAACACGAATAAACTAAGAAATGCATGCATAAGCAGTAAAAAGTGAATGGTTTGAGCAAATAGAATAGGCCAAAATGAGCCCGAATTGTACCAAAATTGGGGCTCATCAACATGTACACCTCCCAAGTTGTCATGTCACCATGCAACCACGTTACCTGCTACACTGGACATGGGTCCCACTAGTCTTCCGTTGGATGGTGAAAATCATTTACTTGTTATAAATAAATGCGAGATCCATCCAACGGCAAGGAACACGCTTACGAATTGAAGACAAAGGTTCAACCTATGTTGCCCTACCAATGTTCCTTGCAGTGTCGCGTCGCCTTGACGATTAAATTCCAACGAGATTGTCCTGTACTCTGTTATCACTCTGTAATTTTCTAAGGTTGTAAAAGAAACCCAGAGGTAACCACAAAACCACTTGTAAGCTTAGAAGCTAGCCCTTCTAAACTCAGAGAGGGATCTCTCTATTGGATTTAGATTTGTTGTTTTGAGATTTTATGCTAGTTATTAGGTTCAGAGTTTGGTTTTTTGAAATGTTTGGTTGAAACTGCAAGGAAAGGCCATTGGGAAATGGAGTCAAAAAGTCTTATGGTGATCATATACAAGAATGCTAGAACAGATGTAACAGGGCAAGGTAGGCAAGCTATTGGATCTTTGGAGCTTTTGGTGGAGTGAAAGGGAGGAAAATATTGAGATTCAATTAAACATAGAGCATTTTAGAATGAATTCTATATTTAATCTCAGTTTGAAAACATAGATATTGTTTATAAGCCAGATCTGAGTGTAATTAAACAAGTTCAACCCTTAATTTTCTTTAAACAATATAGATAAGAAAAAAATATGGGAAAATAGAGAAATAACAATTACACAAGAGGAAAAACATCACCAATTTTCCTGACACATGAATCCTGGAACGACTTTCTATATTAATGAAATGATCACTTTAGGTTAATACACAACTTTACATCAAAGATTTGCTTTCTTGGTACAAGTTCCAACATTTGTACTTCGAATTATGAAGTATTTATACAAAACTGATCAAAATGCCTTGATTTAAAATATCAAGTTTTTCTACCAAATATCCTAAAAATCTGTTTATAAAAATAGTACAAAAATATAGGCAAATTAAACTATTGTAGCTCTTTGGCACTATCTTCGAGGATTTTGGTGTTGACTTGGCTTGAAAAACTATTGCTTTGTTCTTGAAGATGAACACTTGTTTTACTCAAGTAGTTTTCATAGTTTATCCCATCTGTCTTCATCTCGGGCGAAGAATTTAATTAAATTTCTGTATGTTTCATCCACCTTTGTATGTTTCTGGAAGGAGGGCCTAATTACAAACAAAATTTTTATTTCATGTTGATAAGTAAATTGAATTTCAAACCTTCCATGAAAGATTTTCCTGTGATGGTTCCTTTGATGGTGGAAAAATTTGACTTATGTATGGCTCTGGAGTATAATTTCTATTGATAATCATCTACCTGAACCAATTTATCTCCAATTCCTTTCAAAACTGGCAGTCCTTTTTGATTCACTACATTGATTTTTTTGTGAAACTTCTTAATGATGGCCTCCAAGTTATGGGATGTGTTCTCCAATTGTAGCATCAAGTTCCTTTTTGTAAGGAATCTTCTCACTTCAAGGATTGTTTTTGTCCTGTCTACAATCTCAAATTCCTCAAATTCCTCCTTTTTCTTTGAATTTAATACTTATTAGGGTAGTGGCTTCACCTGGTTTCTGTCCCAAATTTTCTTTTATTCCTTCAATAACTTCTTTTGATCTCTGCATTAATTCCTCCTGCTCAAAAATAATTTCAATGGAAGGCCAGATTTCAGTTATAGCTTCATTGATTCTATCCAAATGTTTTCCTTTCCCTGTGCAATTGTTTGTGCCATGGCAGAGTACCTGTTCTTCTACCCCCCACAAAGTATTATCCTGCCATTGATCCTTATTCATATAATTTTCTATTTCTAGCCTGGGAGTATGAGTGTAGGGAGTAGTCTTATTTCTACTCTTAGCTTTGAAATTATTCCTAAGGGGTCATATGACCAGGTGAAGCTAAGTTTAAAATTCATCTGCTTAAGGAGAAAATCTGCTTCTTTGGTTGTTGTCGTGGTATTGCAAATAAAAGGCCCAACTTGTGTTTTTATTTTGAACTGAGATTTCTTCTTGGCTGCCACAAAGTGTAGCTCATCCATGTTAATCATATGTCTAATATATTCTAGTGAAAAAATTCTCCTAGGGATAAAATTGGGCAACCTGTATGGAAGAAATTCACACCCATACACTCTTATCTCAGTGTAATTATGGTATAGGTACCAGTCACTTGTCTTGGTTTTCTCACTGAGGTGTAGAAATCATTTTATCTCAGGTCTTATCCTTGGTTCAACATCACTATTCAGTAGGCAAGATATTGTATACAAAAATTGGTCAATATACTCACTGAAGTGTTAAGGGATAAATTCCCCTAGGGTCTTGGGTTGATACCCTAGCAGATCAGAGGTTATCTACACAGAGAAACACACATTCCACACAGCCGTGATGCTAATATAAACAAACTAAACGAAGAGAGGTGCACCTAGGGGTCCTTCGTTTGGGAAGATCCAGCCATGGTCCAAACCCTCTTGGAGTTCCTTTCGCTCCTTCAACCTACAAAACAATCAATTCAAGAAAGTACAACAGTATATGGACCAAGCATCATGAAGAAATCATCTTCATAACATACGGAAAGGTAGTTAGTTATACAATTAAAACAACCATTCATATGTGAATCATAACATTGATATTATAAACATGAAGAAGATTCATATTAGGAACAAGACAATTGTTTCTTTTATTATAGATAACTAAAGTATAGAAAAGAATGATTTCACCTAAGTCATCCTTTCGCAAGCTCCAAGTGGAACCGTCATCTGGATTCGTCCTGTCTCAAGCCTTCAACAAACTCCCTCCATGACTTACTCCATGATATCTCAAGTGGTAGAAAGACATCATAACACAAGGAAACAAGGGTTTCCTGTAAATGGGGGAAGTGCTGGAAGCACAAGGATCTTCAGACCTGGCCAGGGATAATCTCAGCAGAGTGATCTTTCTCTCTCTTCTCTCCTCCCCTAGGCCTTCCCATTGAATCCTTTTTATACTTCTCCCAAAGTAGTTTTTTATTTGGGAATTCGTTAGGAACAGTTGGGCCACGGGCACTAATAGGTAATCAACAGGTAAAACCCGCGATCTCCGCCCGAAATTAAGGAGATTTATTTATTTTTAAGTGTTTTAAGACATATACGTGGGTTGGGTATAGACAAACCCGCGTACACACGCGTTTAGCTTAGGGAAATGTCGCGTATAGAGAGTAAAACACTGTATAGTATTTGGACCAGGTCTGGAAGGAGGGGTTGCCCTAGGCAATGTGTTGGATAGGTAAATCCCCTCTGCGGACAGAGGCGATCCCACTAGCCTGAAACAATACTAGCCACAATCAATTCACGCTGCCACGCAAGTTCCTAGTTGTACGTTAAAGGTGAATGAAGAAGACCAACCTGGAATCCAACGCTGTAGTCGAGGCAGAGTTGGTATTCCCGCTCCCTCGCTCCGACAGGTCACAATCCTTGCGATCCTTGCAAACGGACACCTGCACATGCAAATGAAGAAACAAATACAAGCATAAAATCCACCAAGGCACAACTATATTTCAGTCAGAAAGGAAATAAATCAAACATCACTATAATAGACAATGAGATTGGAACTATAATAGCAGTCGTTCATTAATGAATAATAGACAGGAAAAGTTACAACCAAGGTTTTGACGTTGAACCTCTCCTCTGACTGGTCGAGCAACTATATGTGTCTTGCAATGTACCTCTTCTCCGGCAGCATAACCTCTCTATGCTTCACTATCACTCACGACAAGCGTAATCACAACTAGCATTCCTCCAAGAACTAAAAACTAGCTTGTCTAATGCATGAGGACAGATATTTATAGATGGAGAAGGGAGAAAGATTCGATGAACCAGGACACCCATTGTGGATTGGCATTATCTCTGAAAAGCCACTGTGGATAGATGTCGAGGATAGATGATGACTCTCGACCTATATCAGATGGATTTTTACCCTCAAAAGACTTCGTGATCTGAAGGGAAAAAATAGATGGGCGTGCGTTTGTCAAAAATCATTACCAAACTGGGCTGGCGCGGGTGTTGTTCTGTGACAGAGCGCCAATGGTCGCGCCGTCTTTTGAGGATCTCAGTGATTGGCGCAGGTAAGATACTGTGGACCTGCGCCAATGGAAAAAGAGTACTTTTCAGGGAGAATTTGCAGAAGGTGTCTTCAGGGAACATGAAGTACATACTCAGGGGAACATAATGCAAGTGTTTTTGGGTTATGTCACTGCTCACAGGTCCCGGAATGCGTCCTCCAATGTATGGAAATAGGGCGATAGGGACGGTGACCAATGGTGACAAATTACTGTGTAACAGATGCCCCCTAAAGCATGAAGTCCGAGAGGGAGAGAGAGGGGTGAAATGCTTTATAGGAACACACAAGAACACATATAGCTGCCGCCGAGGATCTGCATTGAGAGACACGACTGATAGTTCAATTACATGATGTACGTGGTATGGTCGCAGCCATCCATAAGAGAGTACATAAATAATCTAGATCCATAGTATGGACGCAGCCATTTGGTTAGGATCAATGAATAGACTCAGGCATGGTCACAACCATCCAGTGAATGAGTCATGTATCAAGAATCACGCCTGGATTACAACAGACACAATCCAGGGTCTTGCGCTCCATCTCGACCCGAACAAGAGTACAAGTTCAAGCATGCGAATATATGAGCTGAAGTCGAACATGCATGAACATCGTTTGATTACCAGTCAATAGTGGAAACTGTTAACAGACGCGAGAGGTACCACCAATAATGACAATGGCCCTCAAGGTACTATAGGTACAATCTACGGCGTGCGAATTAATGAGCTGGCGTCGAACACCCGTAGAATCATTCGATCGGAGGCCAATGATGAAAACCTCACGTCGAACACGAAGAACCTGCCATTGAGGCATGCAGGCTCCAAGGCACCGGAAGGGAGTCTCTAGATCAGCTTCCTGGATAATGAGCTGAAGTCGACAGGAAGTGACCTTGATCGAAGGTGGGCCATAATGTTTCCCACATCATCGACATGAGACAGAGAGATAATGTTGTGAATCAAGATCATGTGAACCATCAGATGGAGGTTGTTTCTTTTCAAAGGTCAACTTCTCTTGAACATATCGGCGGCACGATAATGGAATTGGCAGTATTTGACATCGATGGATCAAAGGTCATGATGACGAGGCAATGAGTAGATGAGAGGTCAAATAGGGTACCCAAGTCCATGGAAGCAAGTGAAAAATATGAGATGAGATATCCCCACCCTGGACACGAAAGCAGAGAAGTGCCATGTTCAAGAGCGACATACTGCCGACACGACGGTAATTATGGTTCCTTTTTTTCCCCCGCCATTTCTGGCGAGTACCCCAATTATTTTTAACAAGCTTGATGGGGATAGCATATGCTTGTGGTACGTCATTTCGACAAAATCCGATGTCATCAGGTTTTAACGAGTCTGACAAAGGAAGAACTCGGCGTCTTTTCATGTTTAGAGAGTTTGAAAAGACAGCAGAAAAGGAAACTCCAGGGGTGTCCTTTTTCGTAAAGTTGTGTCTCTCGGGCCCGAAAAAGCATAAAATAATGCCCGAAAGAACCGCCCAACCATTACGATCGAGGAGTACTTTTCATAAATAGTGATTTCGACCTGAAAAAGTAAAAAAGTGATCAAAATCACGTCGTTTCATGACCATTAACGAGTTTGAAACGACAAGACCCGGTAATCTTTTTATGTTTTAACGGTCGACAAAAAGAACTTAAAACGACCGCCCCTTATTAACGTTTAACGAGTCAAGAGGAGCGACTCGACAATCTTTTCTTCTTTAAATGGTCAGAAAAGAGCTAAAAGCGGACCTCCATTTTTATTCTCTTTAACGAGTCAAAAAGGAAAAAATACTCGGCAATCTTTTCATATTTTACGAGTCAGAAAAGAGCGTAAAGGCGACTCGTCCTGTGGGAACGAGTGGTATAAAAGGTAGCAACTGGTTCCGATAATGGTGGAACTACTCAAAACATGTAATGGTCAAGAGGCTGGCTAATAAAACCACTCATCGCTGCGGTTCCTCAGGAAAGGAAAAACACCCAAGTGAAAGCGTATGATCGGCCAAAGAGATGGTGGCGATGGAATGAAAACAACCAAGGCTCATCTAACAAAATTTAGCAGATAGGCGGCAATCACAAGATGTGAATCAGGTATGGGTTCATTTTTACACAAGCTTGAACCATGGAGAAATTTGCTTGGATTCGGTTTCATGTTTACACAAGCTTGAAACGAAAAACTATGCTTGCTATAAATTTGCATGCCCCCAACATGATAATGCAAATCGAGGTACATGCCCCCCAAGCTTCATGGCATTCACGGAGTGGATGGAATGAAGGTTCACTTGGAAAGACTCGATTTTGAAAAGGAGGATGCATGCCCCCGGGCTTCAGTCACGCGCCCGGGTCAGCTGCCGTCATCAGGATGACGGACTGGATGTTGAGGCATTTCCTGTGGAAATAAGACCATTTAGGAATGGTAGATGACTATATGTGAAGTGTGAACCAGGGAACGAAAGTTGGTCTACGATCTTGATCGTCCTTCCTTCGTGCGGAAAACACATCACTCTGAAGAGTGAGGACACAATGGCACGTATGCGATAAATATAGTCTCGCCCAAGGAGTAAATTGTAATCTAACGGACCTTGGACTACCATGACGCCCATTTGAACGGTCTTCCCTTCTAATGTGATAGGTAGATTGGGAAGAATTCCTAAAGGTCGACTGGTTTCTCGATGAAAACCTGTAAGGTTTCTCATCTCAGGCAGAAGCAGTGGCGAACCAAGTGCTTCCCAAGCTGTTGAAGAAAGGATGCTCACAGGAGATCCCTCATCAATAATGGTACCGGCCATAATCATTCGGTAGAGTTGGACTATAATTCAAAATGGTATGGAAGCTGGTAACCGAGGATTGCCTAGTTGATCCCAATTGAAGGAAACAACTAGGTTGCTTGGAGGTGGGACCAGATAAACGGCCGGATATGACTCTAATGAACTTCCTTCCTGCTGCGAAGGAATGAGAGGGATGCTCATTTGATCATTAGAGTCTGTGTTTATGAATAGAATTTGGGCGGTGTGGTCTTCATTCTTTACAGTGATAATATCATCTGAGGATGGAACTTCTGAAGGAAAAACCGGGTCAACTGTCATCTGGACCTCTTGAAAGACCGGGTCAACTGTCATCTGGACCTTTGGACTTTCGTCTGGTTTGGATGCGGATGGTTCATCCTTGATGATAAACACTCCCGGAACAAAGTGGTGCATAGACGATGAACGTAAATCAACACTTTTTCCGACCAGGGACTGGTCTGGAACAGGCTGAGCACAGCCAGGTTCGGGAAGAGAAGGCTGGGCCAAAGAGGAATCATGCTTGATCTCTTGGTTAGCGGAGAGATGATCTGCAGTTGCAAAAAAGTGCTGATATCCAGCGGGTAGTTGAGGTAAGGGAGCTGACAGACTTTCCAAAAGACGGGAGGCTTCATCCAGAAGTGGACAAAGGTGAAGGAGATGATTACCTTCACAAAGTCGACAAGGGAAATGAACCTTCCCTTTTCTCTTACCAGCTGATAAGGTATCGTCAATCTGCGACGACGAGGGGCGAGTCGGGTCACGGGACCATAAATCTAGGACCCTGGGAATATCAGGACAATCAGTAAGAAAATGGTCCTCCTTGCATAATTGACAAGGAAACTTAGCCTTCCGCGGAGGAGCAGAAGGTGGCTCTACTTGAGGTATACTCGGGGTAGATGCGACCTTTCCCTTGGGAGACTTCTTCTTTTTGGTCTTCTTCTTCTTCTTCTTAGCCACCTGGTTACTTAAATCCAGAGTTTCACCAGGCGAAGTAGAAGATGAGGACGCAACAATAGGCGAAGAAGGGGAGGGGTCCACCTTGGAATCAACATGATGTTGTTCGGGTGGAGGAGGTGGTGGTGGAACAGGAGTTATCACACTCGAGACCACCGAGTTTGAAAACAACCATACGGGCAAACCGATGGTTAACCCAGGAAAGACGAAGTTGCGATATACTGAACACCGACATTTCCAACAGAAGGAAATGGACTAGGGTTTCCATCAGGGGGAACACCTTGGCCGGTGGACCCAGGGAAGGATGCCATTGAGCGAGAAAGAATCCTACTCAAGCTAACGCAAACAAAATCTAATTGGGTAAATGTTATCGTGGCCAATAAATTTTAAGACACTGAACTTGACCTTTTCATATTTTAAGAGTCGAGAAAAGGACAAAAGATGACTCTAGTCTCCTTCGAATATTTAATGAGCACGAAGTGACAAGAAGCTCACAGGCACCTTTTCTTTTAGAGAGTCCGAAAAGGATCAAAAGTGACTGCTCTGGAAAACTAGGCAAGAGGTTTACCAAACAATCCGTAAAACTGCTTATACACCTCGGCAATCAGATGAAAACCAAGGACTTCCTGTACTGCAGTCAATCTTCCCGATTGCTGTGTTCAGTGCATTACGGCTTGTAAGGCGACAGACTCGGCTTCCTATGGATAAAAGGTTTTAATCCTATAGGGGTCCTCCAATATATATGCGACGGTACGTGGGAGCACAGTCCGTATTGGCACCTATCGTTTCACCGTGGAGGAATCACCCAACCACTCGACGATAATCTACCAGGTTTAAAGACGCCGGAACACGTCTCTAACCTAGACCTCTAGAATGTTTGCGTTAGATTCCAATGCGTTGTTATGTTCATTGAGTTTATTTTAAAGTTTATCTTCAATTATGTCTCAGTTTTTTGGTCCTACCGTATGTGATATCTCAAAAACTTCTTAAATGCAAACTACATGCCAAAACTATATCATTTCATTCAATGAATTCTATCTATAGGAAGGTTGAGATCTTTACACAAACGAAATGATCACTCAGCAAACAGCAAAGATCCTAATGCAACTAATAACAAGAAATGAAAATTTTTCCTTTTTCTTTTTAATAACAACAAATAACAATAAACGCTAACTAATATGATGCAAAAGATCTTTTGTTTTTTCTTCCTTTAAATGGCATGATGCATTTAAACAAATCTTAAGAGATATTCACAAGTATAAACAAACCAAGTTCACTCGATGAAATGGAACCAATTCTGAAACACCAAAATGAACTATCCAAGCAAGGAGAAACACAAAGACTTTCAATGAACCATATAATCCAGAGAAGCTAGAAGTGAATCACCCAAAGCATAGAAGACCAAGCTTTAACAAACCACTAGATAGGTGCGGAACACAACCAACAAGTTGACTGGAAAATCAAAAGACCGAAACTTCCCACAGAAGGCTAGACACGCGAAGCCACTAGATGTTCTAGGGCTAGGACGAGAATCAATAGAAATAAGCAAACAACTGAAGGATAAAGGCAAAAACTAGTCAAACAGAGGTTCAACACACTTCCAGAGGCTGTAAAATATATAAAAAGATAAAAATCTGAGCTGAAAGAGCTTCCAACCAACACACAGGCAAAATTCACAGGGCTGGCACGACTGTCAGCCTGCAACTTGCGCTACCAAAAGATTGGCGCGGGTTGCTGTTGGACAACATGCGCCAACTGGCGCGACTGTCAGAATAAAAACCGCACCAACAAAGCTTGCCGGCTTAAAAAATAAATAGCACGACCCCAGGTCGGGCTGACGGTGTTCAGATGGATCAAATAGTAAAGAACAATCTCAAAACTGACCCAGAAAGCTCATTCACTCAAGCAAGCAAGAGAAAATGAACATGCAAGACAAGTTCCAAATAGCTTCTCCCCAGCGGAGTCGCCAAATTGTTGGATAGGTAAATCCCCTCTGCGGACAGAGGCGATCCCACTAGCCTGAAACAGAACTAGCCACAATCAATTCACGCTGCCACGCAAGTTCCTAGTTGTACATTAAAGGTGAATTAATAAGACCAACCTGGAATCCAACGCTGTAGTCGAGGCAAAGTTTGTATTCCCGCTCCCTCGCTCCGGCAGGTCACAATCCTTGCGATCCTTGCAAACGGACACCTGCACATGCAAAGGAAGAAACAAATACAAGCATAAAATCCACCAAGGCACAACTATATTTCAGTCAGAAAGGAAATAAATCAAACATCACTATAATAGACAATGAGATTGGAACTATAATAGCAGTCATTCATTAATGAATAATAGACAGGAAAAGTTACAACCAAGGTTCTGACGTTGAACCTCTCCTCTGACTGGGCGAGCAACTATATGTGTCTTGCAATGTACCTCTTCTTCGGCAGCATAACCTCTCTATGCTTCACTATCACTCACGACAAGCGTAATCACAACTAGCGTTCCTCCAAGAACTAAAAACTAGCTTGTCTAATGCATGAGGACAGATATTTATAGATGGAGAAGGGAGAAAGATTCGATGAACCAGGACACCCATTGTGGATTGGCATTATCTCTGAAAAGCCACTGTGGATAGATGTCGAGGATAGATGATGACTCTCGACCTCTATCAGATGGATTTTTACCCTCAAAAGACTTCGTGATCTGAAGGGAAAAAATAGATGGGCGTGCGTTTGTCAAAAATCATTACCAAACTGGGCTGGCGCGGGTGTTGTTCTGTGACAGAGCGCCAATGGTCGCGCCCTCTTTTGAGGATCTCAGTGATTGGCGCGGGTAAGATACTGTGGACCTGCGCCAATGGAAAAAGAGTACTTTTCAGGGAGAATTTGCAGAAGGTGTCTTCAGGGAACATGAAGTACATACTCAGGGGAACATAATGCAAGTGTTTTTGGGTTATGTCACTGCTCACAGGTCCCGGAATGCATCCTCCAATGTATGGAAACAGGGCGATAGGGACGGTGACCAATGGTGACAAATTACTGTGTAACACAATGAGTGCAGCATCACAAACATCAAGAGTGAGATTTGGAGCTATAACAGATGCCCCTAATATATGAGGTCAGAAGGGGTACGTGATGGCCGAAATATATTATGTAAGTACATGGAAAGGAAATCTGTCAAAAACTAAGAAGGACTTCACCAGAGTTCAGCCTGCCAAGCCACAAAAGGAAATCAGAAAGAAACACTGTCTGAGGTGGGCATACCCATACTCAAAGAAATTAGAGCATGTCCGCATATCAAGTACAAGTGGATCCACTAAGTACAAAAGTATAAAAGACTGGAAGATACATAATGGATCATCTGATCATGATCGAACAAGTACATGTCTGAATATCACATATAAGGATGTCAATGATGCTGAAAGGTGAAGCCGATCACTGATATCAAAGACTGATCCCAAAAAGTACTAGATGAACATGATGGAGTAAAATGGTACTACACTGCAAACTCAGGTGCCAGCATATAGAATGTTGCCATCAATGACTGCAACATATAAGGTGGAATGGTATCAACTAGCAGCAAATGGAGCAACTGTCAAGTGAACCAATGACTGCTGATACAACCTGAGGTCTTCACCAACCGCCATGGTACATTTCTACACCATGGGAATAAATGATCTGAAGTCGACCATGTGAGAAATCGTTTGATTACCGGTCATTGATGTATACTGTTAACAAACATGAGACTACTCACCGATAATGATAATGAGCGTCAAGGTACCCAGTACAATCTAACAAGTTTGAATAGATGAGCTGAAATCGAACACCTGTAAGAATCTATCAATCAGGAGACAATGATGGTTTTCCACTATCGATAGCGAATGATCTACCACTAATGACTGCAAACCCCAAGGTACTGCCAAATGGACTCTAGATCTTTGCCCCAGAGCAATGAGTCGTAGTCGATAGGGAAAGATCCGCTAGAAGGAAGGCATTAAGGCATCCTTCATCAATCTAGCGTGAGTGTAACCCATAGGCCAATAATGTGGAAGGAATCAGACGAAAAAGATGTAGTAACCCGATCGAAGCACGTTTCCGGCGTACACAAGATGTGACTAGCGCACGACAGAAACCCTCTGAACCAACCAATAATGAAAGCTGACACAGAGGCGAGGTATCCACCAATAGGGTCAAATGGAAACCAAGGTATTGCACGAATCCCAATGTGTGATAATATAAGCTGATGTCGAACACAAGGGAAACCACTCAGTGAAAGACCCATGATACTGATCGATGCTAAGCACAAGGTGACCTATCAATAATGAAAATTGGGCCAGGCTGCAGCTCTAGGCCTGTCCTCAGAGGAGGATGTCGTCATCTATAAGGACAAGACCCGCCAGCAAGAAGTCAATGGGGACCTTCTCAAACCGACACGAGTAAAGGACCAATATAGCTAATGTGATGATAGACAAGATACTGATAACCAGGGATGGTCCACTGAAAAATGAGTCAAGAGACACCGCAGAGAGGTCGACTCAGGTTAACTTCCCTTGAACAAAAGCACGACTCAATGTGACTATTAGCAGCATAAGATGACTCTGTATAAGTTCGCCATGCAGGAGGCACGAACGAACCCTCCATATGATTGGAAGAGATAACCAATCGGGGGAGAACTAACTCAATAACAAGGTTAAGGCGTACCTAAGTCAAACTAAATCCCGCCCAAATGGAGGAGACTTTGTTTTGAGTGCTTTGTTCAAGGGCGACACGACTGACTCTAGTTGCCAACAATAAGTGGAAATATTGTCCCATTCCTGCTCTTTTTTGGAATATATAATTTTTTTGTCTTTTTCTTTAAGCTGGAAAAAGAATAAAAGAATGCTATAGTACAGTGGAAAGAACGAGTGTTGGTGAAACAAATGATCTAGTTCCTAGGATTGGAACATTCCTATGCTCAATGTAGGGAGGTTAAAACTGGTCAAAGACACTCAAAGGTATGTTCCTTCCATGGGTCAAGGTGTGTCAAGTTGTAGAAGTCAAGGGCATGCAAGTTTGATTTTGTAGTCGTCATGGTCAAAATTTGGCTTAAACACGAGTCCAAGTGAAGCCGACTTAAGGCCAAAAGGTGCAAGTGGTCAAAATGCAATGCAGTAGTACAACTCAACACAAAGGAGCCTTTAGGGTATAAGGCCAAAATGAAGTGAAGAAGCAAAGAGGAATGAGTATTCATCGCATAAGTCATGGCGGGACTACAGAGGACTCCCGAGTCTACGCAGATGAAAGCAGCATGGGCAACAAATGCCAGTGAGGTGCTAACTACGATGCCCATGAAAAGGATGGCTCTACCATCGTGTCATGATTTAAAAATCGGCGAGTAAAGGTGGTTTATGAACCATAACACGATGGGATCGGCCCTATGGCAAGTGTATCGACAAATGGAGGCTAGTATGCATAATGCAATAGAAAAATGGCTTCCCTAACCTATATGCTAGTGAGAAAATGATACCTGCCATGACGGGTCAACAGTCATGGAACCGTCTTGAAATTGTTGAAAAAGTGTCCAAAATGTCCTGAAAATCAAACCATTCTCGACATTCCAAGCTTCCAAGTTAAAAGTTACATGAGACCAAACAAAATCAAGTTTTGAAAAAATTTTGCATTTTCAAAGCCTATAAATAGTTTTTGGACTCACCATTTTCACCATTTGAGTTTGAGAGCAAAGGAGTGGAGCAAAAGGAGAAAACTTTTCCATACGCCGAATTCAACCGTTCAACTTCTTCCAAATTCACCAGGTAACCTTTAGACTTGTTTTGTATCCAATTGTGACTAGTTTTATAATTTAAAATTTAAGTTTTACCGTTGAATTTTTGTAAAAAATTTCCGTGCGACATATACACGGGTTGGATATATGAAACCCGCGTATACGCAGGCCCTACACGCGACTGTGTGTAAAACAGACTCGCATATACGTCGCGAAATCTTCAAACAAAAAAACTAACGGTCTAAATTCATTTTTTCTTCAGGATGCCAGTCACTTGGAGAGAAAGAGAGCATGCCACAGTGGATGATGAGGTTATGAACGATCCTAATGCTTTGGATGCCTTACGGGGATGTGGTTTGCTAAAATTATTTAAAATGCCAAATATGAAAGCAAACACTCGCCTGTTGGAAATGCTCATTCACTATTGGAGCATCGAGGATGACACATTTATGATTGACCAGATGCCGCTCAAGATAGAGGTTGAAGAAATTTATTTCATCACAGGCGTTTCTCGGAAGGGAGAGGTGGTACATTTGACGGGCAGATCACGAGGCAGTCTCTCGATCGAGGACTACGTACATATATATTACCCGGGACATCCAGAGAAGGTTGGAAGTCAAATTCCAATCAAAGATGTGGAGAGTTTATTGCTAAGGATAACCTGTTCACCATAGCTAGAGTGAACGGATCAACTTTTTTGCACCAGGCATCACGGCTAGCCATGAGCTTGGCGGTAGACTGTCTGACCACTGTATTTGACTGGTGTACTCCTCCTCTGGCCAACTTGAAAAACCAGCTTACCTCTATCAAGAAAAGGCAGACCAAAAACTTCAGATATGGAACTATCTTGTGCTCTTTCTTCTTTAAGAGGGTCCCAACTCTTCGTCCTAGAGTATCGGTTTCGATCAACACCCCACGATATCCACGAATGGGTAGGTGGGCTGACTTGATGAAACGTCTAGGAGGTGGGATGTCCCACAGACTGCATTTGACGATGACTTCTTTTCCTGGTGGGAGCAACAGATCATTGCCATAGATGACTACACTTATGCTGGGTTGGACTTCCGAGGAGATCCCGATCTAATATTACCACCGACGCAGCATGGGGCGACATAGGTAAGTGTTTTTTGATTTTATGAATTTTTTTTTTTAGTGAATTCATTGGTATGCTTCCTTAATAAGGAAGTCCAATGAATCACATATTGGACATTTCTTTGTTCATCTAATTTCTGTAATGGAAACTGAAACCTGTCTTCCTAATGGAATAAAAACAAATAGACTAGAACTGAAGCATACTTAAAAACTCCTTCTTTAGAAAACTTTAGGAACTGTTCATGGATGGAATATGCTAGGAACTCACTGTGGTTGAAGATGATTAAGGGATTTTCACCTATTGAGAAGACTGATAAAAACCCTATGATGGCTTCATCAACCCACTGATCGGATTGATAGCCCAGTAAGCAAGAAACTATGGAGATAATTTGCTTTGTCATTTCAGGGAACATGGAGTATGAATAGGGGGGATTTTTCTTAGGCAATTGGGCATCCTCACGAAGAAATGCTTCAAATATCTTTGCTCTGTGAGGGAAAGTGAGCTTCTTTTAGAGTTCCATGAGGGAAGCTACTGAAAAAAGGTTTCAGAGAGGCAGAATTCTGAATCTATAATGTTTGGGAAATGGAATCAAAGGTAATTGTGAAAAGGATATCATTATTTTGGGCTACAATTGCCCTCTCACTGGGAATGTACCGGAAGTGGCACCATGAAATGAATTCAAGGAAATGGTGGGTCTGAGGAAAATTGAATTAGGGTAGGAAGGAGCCCTAGAAACCCAATTCATCACTGAGATTAATAAACTTTTGTCTTAACCAGTTATGGAGTTCGTAGAGGTCAAACTCACAACTGGTTTCAATAATTTTATATTCTTGATGTACCAGGGGCTGGTGGTCAAAGTCAATTACAGGGGGAAGGGGTTTTCTTCAATAGATTTAGATTTACCTTTAGGAGCCATGCTAGAAACAAACAAACTAGAAAATTCAAATTACCTGGGAATCATGTGGACAAACACTGGTTACATTGGCAGTTTTCTTGCTGACAGGTTGCGATGGTAGTCTGGTTTGTTGACTGGTTGTTGCAACAGGTTTTGTTTTTTAATGTCTTGGAACAGTAGAGGGGAGGGCCAAGGGAACAAGTTTAGGATTTATTTATAAATGAACTCGTTTACCATTGGGATTAAACCATTTAATGGAGTGTGTCTGTTAATATGGGAATGAGTAGGTTATTAAATGGTTGTTTTAACAGTTTGGCGATAGGTGTAATAAAGAAGTGCCATGTGGTGGGAGCGTATTAGAGTGGAGCGAGAAAGGATGTGACAATAGAGGGAGTAGAGTTTAGGAGAAGTGGATGAAGAGGTGCCCTGTGGCAAGATGGGATGGATTGGAGTGGGGACGGGAGGCGCCACTTGGTGGAAGAGGAGTCGAGCGAGGGAGTGCGGGGTCAATGGTCATTTTAGGTAGGAGGTGGAAAAGGTGGAAATTGGAGGGGGGTCGTAAGCTGTTTTAGGCACGGGGAACTGAAGTCAGCCTGGGGGCGACACATTGCACAAATGGTATGCGGGGAAACAACGTTTCGAATCCCCCACCCCCTTGGTTAGCTGTGGGAGGGGCGGGGCGAGGGGGGGGGTAAGCTATTTTAGGCAGGGGGATCCGAAGTCAGCCTGGGGGTGACACATTGCACAAACGGTATGCGGGGAAACAACTTTTTAGACCCCCCCTCTCCCACCCCCTTAGTTAACTGTGGGAGGGGTGGGGGAGGGGGGGTTCTGAAGTCATCACCTGTCATTGATCTGGGCAGGTGAGATCACGACCCTTAATTGTTGCTCAACACTTATTACAAACAGAAAATGTGACGTATCACAGAAACTTTATTAAAACTACTATTCGTGATTATAAAGTGTGATTAACCTATTAAATTTAACTTTATCAAAACTAATCTAACCCCGCTTATACTGTGCGATCAAATAATTAAACTAACTAAACTCACTTTATTAAACTAATCTAATCGTGCTTAAATGGTGTGATTAAATATTTAAACATATTTATTTAAACTCTAATGTGGCATTTAGACTATCTGCACATTATTATTATTTTTCTAAAGGTATTTCACACACACACACACACACACACACACACACACACACACATATATATATATCCTATTTTTTATGTATCCCCTTTCATTTTGTTTTGTTTTTTGTTTTTATTTTTTCTATTTCCATTTTTTCTTTTTCTTGGAAATAATTTGTAGGATGAAATGTTATTTACAACATCTCGTAACATAAAAATCAATAGATGATGATCAATTGATCCTATCAATTATAGGACTCTAACAGTGGCTCCGATGGGGATGGCATCCTCTTTGTGAGGTGTCAAGAACGTTGTAGATCAATGGCCTTTATCCACTAGGTATACTGTCTTTATCCTGCAACTGAATTGATTACCTGTTGTTATTGTAAATATTGGCAACAAATCATCAGAATATTACGACCTTCTCTTCAAGCTTCAGTTCTTGGTGTTAGCCACCCACTCTTGCGTTTAAATAGTAAAATTATATTTACAATGACTTGAATGAGAAAATTACCTATTCTCGAAGAAAATAGTGCTTGAGTAGTCTTCCATTGATAGGTCCTCCTAGCAGTCCTTCTCTAGTGAAATCTTTCAGAAAAAATGCATTGTTGCCTCGAAAAGCTTCAATTTTATAGGGTCCTCTCCATAAACTATCAAATTTCCCATGCTTACCTTTTTATTCATTTCTTGAGTCTCATCTCAACACAAGGTCATCTAGTTGGAAGTCATCTGCTTTGGTTCTTCTATCATGGATCATTTTTATTTTGTCCTGACTTATCTGAGTTTTGTTGTAGACTTCCTTCCTAGTTTGCTGCAATTGTATTGTTTGATTTATCGTTCTTTGTACATCATTTGGCTCGACTTGTGATTCCTGCAATAATTTTAGCTCATTGATTCCCATGGAAGTAGGAAAAATTGAATCCACTCCATATACTAATTGGAAAGGAGATATTCCAATTGACTTCTTTGTGCTAATTATGTTAGCCCACAAAGCATTAACCAATTTCTTGTGCCAAGATTTTTTATTTTCTTGCAATAGTTTCTTAATAATTTGAATAAACTCTTAAGGTCATGGAGGCGGCGTAGTGGTAAAGTCGACCTCGTCATGACGGACCAGTCTTGTGTTCGATCCCGAGGAAGGTCGTAGCTCGTCGTGCGAGTAGTAACCGAACCGGGCCAAGCCCACTACCTTTTAAGGTCATGGAGGCAGCGTAGTGGTAAATTCGACCTCGTCATGACAGACCGGTCTTGTGTTCGATCCCGAGCAAGTTCGTAGCGACCGGTCTTGTGTTCGATCCCGAGCAAGTTCGTAGCTCGTCGTGCGAATAGTAACCGAACTGGGCCAAGCCCACTACCTTTTATGGTCATGGAGGTGGCGTAGTGGTAAAGTCGGCCTCGTCATGACAGACCGGTCTTGTGTTCGATCCTGAGCAAGGTCGTAGCTCGTCGCGCGAGTAGTAACCGAACTGGGCCAAGCCCACTACCTTTTGGAGCAACTCAAACACTTGCTAACAAATGCACCTATCTTGAGGACAGTTGATTCAGAGAAATATTTTTTAGATTGCATGGATGCTTGTAAAGAAGGATTGGGCATAGTGAGGTCTGCGCGTGCATCCTGACCTAGCCGCCATTGCTGCCTCCTGCGACGCCCCTGCTTGGCAGCCACCTGCTGCTGAGCTCTCCTTGGCACTGCTCGGTCCCCTCAGTGATCCTCTTTCTTCTGAACTGCTCATGTCTGTGAGCTGCTCCTCCTTCACCCTTTGCAGCCTCACGCTGTTCCTTTACTCGGCAACCTCCTATTGCTGAGCCCCTGCTGCACGCTCTCTTGACCTTCCTCGGCTCCCATGGCCCCTCCGGATTGCTCACCGGAGGGGGGCGATCCCCCGCATGCATTCTCTGCTCTCGTCAAATCTCTCCCACCACAACGGCCTCGCCCAACAATATCGAAGTTTGTAAAAAATCTGGACATTCTCCAAGAAGTTAATCTACCTCCAACCATTCCTCGCATGGTAGCCCTCTCTCTTGTAGAAAAAGGTCTCATTGGCCAGTTCACGAGCCTCTGGCCATCTCCAAGAACTGTGCAACGTTGGGTTGAAAGAAATTGGTCCGACAAAATACAAGGTAAAATCTCCATCAAATTCTATGGAAAGGGGTACTTTACCTTCCACTTTGAACCTAAAGAAGACAAGGATTTAATCTTCAGGAATGGGCCTTACTTCCTGGACTCCAGAGGACTATACTTAAACAAATGGACCTCGGATTTTGATCTAGAATTGGATGTCCCCAATGCTATCCCTGTCTAGGTCAGACTCCTTCATCTCCCTCTTCACTGCTGGGGAGATGACTCGGTTTGTGCTATTGGAATTGTTGTAGGTAAGTACATAGATCGCAGCGAGCCAAAGGATAATATGCAAGCATGCGCACGCATTTGTGTGGAAGTGGATCTCTACAAAAGCCTACCGGAAGCCATCAAACTGAAAGTTGATGATTGGAGCCATATTCAGCAACTTGATTACGAGCAAATACCGTTCAAATGTAAGGTATGTCAAGAATACGACCACTTTGCCAATCGTTGTCCCTCTCTTGCTAATGATGAAAATGACCCACAATAAGAACAGTGGGAAACAGTTAAAAAAAATAAGTCGGCTCCCTCAGCTAAAGCACCGCCAGAATCTGAACCCCCTGCCTCTAAGATTGCCCGCCCCTCCTCATCCTCCCCTCCCTCATCCTCCATCCTTCTCTCTCCCTCCCCTGCCCCCTTCTACCTCCAATCCCTTCTCGGTTTTATACGATGCTCCACCCTTGGAACCCTCGCATCTTCCCACGATTCATCCAGCTGCCTCTGATCCTTCCCTCCTCTGGTTATCCCTTCCCAATCTTCCCTTGAACACCCCCGCCCCCCCCCTCCAGACTCACCAGGAGCTCATTTAAAAACCATGGAGACTCTAGCGACTCTCTTAAGAAATTTGGCCCAAGCATAAAATCTGCAAAACAACACCGAGATGAGAATGCCCAAAAGGACATAGCAATGGGCACTAAAAACCCTATTTAATCTTACATCTTAGGACACCATGATAAGGAGAAAACTCACAAGGATCAAGGGGGGCGAGCACCTCTCCGCACACCACTCTCCCAATGATGAAAATCCTCTCTTGGAATTGCAGGGGTTATAGGGCACCCCTCCAAAGTTGCAGCCCTGAAAGATCTTATTTATTGTGAAAAACCAGGGATCTTTTTGTTACAGGAAACAAAGAAAAGCCTGCAGGATATGACTAAAATCATTGAACAGAACAAGTAGTACAATGGAAGCATCAGTGAATCTATGGGAGCTTCCGGAGGAATCGCTACAATCTGGAATCAAAACAGTTGGAATTATAAGTCAAAAATTATTAACCAGCATTGGATCCAAACAATGTTAGAAAACAAAGAAGATCAACGGATTCTAGTTATATACAACATTTATGTGCCAAACCACTTTAGGGATAAGGAGTGCTGTTGGGAGGAAATCAAAGTCAGCATGAACGCAGAGGAGAATACCAATGTCATATTAGGAGGAGATCTAAATCTTGTTCTGCATGCTAATGAGAAAAAAGGAGGTATTTTCTCCCTAGATCCTTTTAGAACTCAGCTAGAAGACATTATGCATGACCACGATCTAGTCGATATCATTCCAAAAAATAGGAGATACACTTGGAGCAAACGCAGGCTAGGTACAGGCAACATAATGGAGAGAGTAGACAAAATTCTCATTAACGTCATGCTTCTCTCTTCCTTCACTGCTGGGTACGCTAATATTATTCCCTGTTCAGCTTCCGGCCATTATCCAATTTCTCTTAATCTGGAAAAGCATTGCCCTCTCGAACCCATCCCGTTTAAGTACAACCCACTTTGGAATGGTATTACAATAGTTAAAGATATTGTGGAGAAATCGTGGAGGCGGCATGTAGAAGGATCTCTCGGATTCATTTGGGAATCCAAGCTTAGAAACACCAAACAGGCGATAAAAGAATGGGCGAAAATCAGTTATAAGGAGCTTGAAAGGATAAAAAAGGAGATCAAAAATACAATAAACAACGTCCAAAAGGAATAGAAGAGCAGGGCTTCACCCAAGAGAGAAAAATGCTAGAAAGCGAACTATATTCTTAGCTTTGCCGTGTAAACATAGAGGAGGAATCTAAATGGAGGATTAAATCGAGGCAACTTTGGCTGCAAGGAGGGGTCCAGAATACAACTTTATTTCACAAACAGACTACTGTGCGGAGAGTAAGCATTACCGTTAGCTCAATCTTGGACGCTAAAGGTAACCTTCAAACCCCCCAAGAAGCCATCAAACATGCTGCTACCAACCACTATCGGGACCTTCTAATTGAAACAACAGATGAAGAGGATTACGATGACCTGCTACAATTCCTTCCCAAAAGCATCAGCAAGGAAATGAATGATACCTTGAATAAGGAAATTGATGAGGAGGAAGTTAGAAAAACCATATGGGCTCTTCAGCCGGATAAAACACCAGGACCTGATGGCTTCCCCATTTGCTTTTATCGCGCTTTTTGGGGAATTATAAAAAGAGATTTGATTAAAATGCTCAAATGGGTCTAGCGGAAAGCCAAAATCGGTGGTTACACCAATGCCACTCATTTAGCCCTCATTCCCAAAGAAAACCGACCTTCTTCTTTTAGTCGATTCCGTCCCATCTCCCTTTGCAACTCGTCCTACAAGATTCTAACAAAAATTCTTGCTTCTCGCCTCAAATCCTTTCTCCCTTCTCTCATTTCTGAAAACCAAGGGGGTTTTTTGGCCAATAGACAAATTACAGACTCTATCCTCCTCGTCCAAGAAGCTGTTCATTCAAGCCAAATTAGGAATGAGAAAGGATTTGTCCTTAAACTTGATTTAGCCAATGCCTTTGATAGAGTAAGGCACACCTATCTTTTAGCTGTTTTAAAAAATATGGGATTTGATGTAGCCTTTTTAAATCTCATCAAAACTTGCATCTTCGGGCCCTGGATCTCTCCTCTTGTTAATGGACGACTTGGAATTGCTTTTCAATCTTCGCGGGGTCTTAGGCAAGGCTGCCATCTTTCACCTTACCTCTTCATTCTGATGGCTGAATCCTTCAGCAAAGCGCTAGACTTCAAGCGAGAGTTGGTCTCATCACTGGAATAAAATTTGGGAATGGTGTAAAGAACATTAACCACTCTCAATTCGCTGATGACACCCTTTTACTTGGAGGAGCATCCACGATAATAGCTAGGTGATTTAAGTGTCTGCTGGACAAATTCATGAGGTATTCGGGTGGTCAAGTCAATCAGCGGAAATGTTGTATTTATGGATGGAACACTTCAGCACAGGTTCTGCACAGCATAGCCACTATCCTTGGGGTCTCCTGCAATTATGAATGGTCAGATTTCACTTACCTAGGCCTGCCAATAAGTATAGGTCCCTTGAAGGTTGAAGTTTGGGACATAGTTATTGACAAGATGAAGAGAAAGGTGCAACATTGGGGTTCCATCTGGCTCAACCCAGTTGGCCGCCTCATCCTTCTCAAATAAGGCATCTCCTCCCTACCTTTATATCAATTATCTCTTCTTCAAGCGCAAGCCTCTTTCCACTACAAAATGGAAGTCATCCTCCGCCAATTCCTCTGGCAAGGAGGGAAAAATGACAAAAAGAAATTCAATTTAGTTAGCTGGAAGCAAGTCATCCAATCTCAAGATAGAGGTGGTCTTGGGATTAGATCCCCCAAATTTCTTAACCTTGACTTTGGAGGCAAGATTGTCTGGAGGCTTATCACTGGTCTCTCGGCTTGGTGGAAACGAGTGTTGGAGGTCAAATACCTAAATTTCCCAAGGCAGCAGCTCCTTGATCAGGATATCCCTATCAGAGACTCTTCCAAAATTTGGCGTCTATGTAAAAAAGCAATTCCTCTCATGATCCAGAATATCTCCAAAGTTCCCAAAGGAGGTGCTAATATCAATATTGGATCAGACAAAATAATGGGCAGGCAGCCATTAAACAACCATGCTGGAGTCATTCCCATTCTCACCTATTTTAATAGTATAGGAATTCACCACCTAGACCAGATCTCTCTGTGGGACAACCACTCCAATTTATGGTCAGGATGGACATTCCCAGCCATTCCTGTTCATCTCATGGCCAGTCTTCAAGGTCTACAATACCATTTGCATGGTATAGCTCCAATTAAAAAGAATGAACCTGATGGCTTTCACTGGGACCTGTCAGGTTCAAAGTATACTGTTCAATTTGCTCACTAGTACATTTGCAACAACCATTACCCCATGATCACTTGGAACCGTTGGAAAATGGTTTGGAAATCTGAAGCTCTGCCCAAAATTAAATTCTTTTTGTGGACCCTTCTAAAAGGGAAAATACTCACTGCTGATAACCTTCGGAAGCGGGGTATTATTGGTCCTTCACGTTGTCCTAATTGTCAATCTGACAAAGAATCTATACAACATCTTTTTATTGCCTTCCCTTTTGCTAAAGTCTGTTGGAGAAGTATATCCCATAATAATCACATCCCTTGGAGTGATCAGGACTTCGTAGGAGAGGTTATTCAACAATGGAGGAAACATTACCCTTGGAAATAAGAAAACACAACACAGTAAAAAGGGTCTGGGATGCCCTACCCCTCACTATTTTATGGTCTATCTGGCTCGCCAGAAACCGTAAAGTTTTTAAGGACAAGGACACAATCACTAGGAATCTATGCAACAAAGCAAGGAGTCTTGCTTTGGAAACTATTTCAGTCAAAAACTACAGAAGCATAGACATCACCGATCTTAATGTGGAAGAGCGAATTTTCATTGGCTATATACTGAACAGAAATAATAGTAATCAGGTTGAGGCCACCACCAACAACAGGCAAAGTAAAATGTATTATAGTTGGAAAATCCGTCTTAAGGAGGAAGAATTTGCTACATGGCTTAAAAACTGCAACACTTATTACCTCTTTTTCGACGGTGCCTCGAAATTGAATCTTGGGATTGCTGGAGCAGGTGGAGTGATTTGCAATGCCAATGGAGATTGTATGGTCTCTTATGAATGGGGCCTCAAGCACCTTTCTAATAACAGGGCTGAGGCTTTAGCCCTGTATCAAGGCTTCATTCAGCTCAACAAGCTCGGTATAGACACAGCTCACATCTTTGGAGATTCAGCAGCTGTTATTGGCCTCATGGCCCAAAACAAAGATTCGCCCAACGTCCTTCTCCATCAGTCCATCAGCAGGTGCAAAAATTTGAGCCAGTCCTTCATCACTCTGACCTTCCGTCACATCCTTCGTACATTCAACAAGGATGCAGACTTTCTTGCTAACAGGGCATGCAATAGAGCACTGGGTAGCCTACATTGCAATAATGAGGAATCTCATCAATATCTGCCATGACATCGAACCTCCTCTGTTCTTTCCAAGCCCCAAAATCAGAAATCCCTGACACTTGGAACTTGTTCAAGATCCTCATGATCCATGTCCAAGACTCTATCTGCTTGATGATCCGCATTCTTTCAGAAAATACATTCCCCTCTTTTGCAAACATGAAACCTGCCGGCTTATCTCATTTCATGACTCCTGTTCCGCACTCGTTGTCTCCCTCCCGTGACTCCTCCTCCCTGCTTAATCCTCTGCGCCTCCCATATTATTTATTTGCACTCCTCTCTTCCCCTTCTCATTCTGTCCTCAGGTCTTCCAGAGCTTTCCTCCAGTTGGTTTTTTCTTCTGCTGATCTAAAGGAACAACACCTTTGGTTTCTGCTGTTCCTTTTTCCCAAAGGAACATAAAAAAAAACGGAACAGCAGAAAAGGAACAACAGAAAATACAACAGAAAAGGAACAACAGAAAAAACAGAACAACAAAAAAGAAAAACGCAGCTTCAACAAGTTCGTCAAGCTTGAAGCAAGTCAGCGTCGACGACAAACCTGAAGAGTCCACTGCTCGAACATCAGCGACAGTAATATAGATTTATATGCTTTGTAAATGTTGTTATTTATTACTGCAGTTTGTTAGGATTTACCTTTGGTCTTTGGTTTTTAGAAGTCCAAAAGGGATTAAGGAGGAATTTAGTTTAAGTTGTAACTCCTTCTTCCCTAGCTCTTCTTGGCACCTCAGCATGTATTTCAGGAGCTCAGTCTCCCTCTTTTTTTTAGATTTATAATAGAAACCGAATTTGTCAAAAAAAAAAATGTTGAATAAACTCTTATCATAAGACTCAACTAACCCATTCCCTTGTGGATAATAAGCAGCAGAGTGTCCTAAATTTATGTTATACTTATGGCCAAAATCAATCATTCCCTTTGATTTGAAAACAACAACATTGTCAGTGATGATATTATGTGGACATCCAAATCTAGAAAGAAAATTACCTTTTAAAAATTTAATGATTACAGTGTCTGTAGCTTTTCTGGTTGGAATATCCTCAATCCACTTGGTGAAGTAGTCAGTGGCTCTCAAAATCCATCTATGTTGGGCTGAAGAGTTTGGATGGATCTCCCCAATAAAATCTAGACCCCATTGTTGAAAAGGAACATCAACTGAAATGGGCTTCAAAGGTAGAGGCAACAATTTTCTCTTGCCTTCAAAAAATTAGCACTGGTGGCATGTTGTAACTTTCTTATAAAAATCTGCAAACAAGGTAGGCCAGTAAAAACCAGCTCTCAGGATTTTGTTGGTTGTGGTTTTCTAGTACAAATTTCCTCCATAGTCTCCTTGATGAAATTCTTCTATAGCCTTGTTTGCTTCATCCTTCAACAAAAAATTTAGCAAAATACCCCCAGCATCTTTCTAATACACATTTTGATCTAAAATGCATAATTTCATAGCTTTTAACTTGAGAAATCTAGCTTTTGTCTTGGTTAAACCAGGAGTAGCTTGTAAATTTTGTAACACAAAGATAATATCTGCATACCAAGGAGAAGTAGCAAAGGCTTTTGATACCTGTGGTGTTGTTAATTCTTCCTCTTCATCAAGTGCAGCTATAAAATTTATATCTAGTGCATGGAAATTAGATTCAACCATTAGCTTAGCCAATCCCTAACCCATGGAAAATTTTAAGGGCTAATATTCGCAAGTGGGTTAATTTTCCAGGCTTTTTCCAAAATATTGATTCGCCAAATTTCCATTTTCTCTAAAATTTATTCGCCCAAATTTTATAGGATAAAATTATTTTATCTTAAAAATCGCTAAATTTTTATAGAGAATGATATGAAATCATTAGAAATTTAAATATTTTTAGAAACATATATCCAAACATTTTACACTTTGCATATTAGGGACTAGTAAGATTTGCCAAAGTTTCTAAACATTAAGAAAAAAACTTGTTCCTTAAAATTTTCCTTGCCTTGACCTTTGATGATCTTAGTAGGTCTTATCTCAATGTCATATTCTAGAATAACTGAAATCCATTTGCCTTTTTTCCCATTTGGATCAGTTTGTGTAAGGATATCTTTTACTACAACACTTGGGACAAATGCAATGATATGGGAATGTAGAATGTAAACTCTAAAATCTTTCAGTGCCTTCACTAAAGCAAAGGCATGTTTCTCCATGATGTTATACTTTAATGAGGTATCCCTTAAATCTCTGCTGAAGAAAGCTATAGGCTATTCATGTTCTCCACTGTTTTTCTGCAACAAAACTATTGCAATAGTATGTTTACATGCAAAAGAAAAAATCGTGAAATCCTTTGTAAAGTCAGGGCTAATTAAAATAGGAGTAGTTGTCAAAGCTAAATTTACTTGACTAAAAGCTTTTTTGGCTTCGCTATTCCATTTTATTTCAACACCTTTCTTTAGCATGTTTGTAATGGCTCTCAAGATCTTGTCCAAGTTTGGAATGAATCTTCTTAGGAAATTGATCCTACTGATAAAAGACTGAACTTCTTTCTTATTCTTGGGAGGGTCAATTTTTATTATGTCTTCAACTCTGTTGGGGTCTATTCTGATGCCTTTTCGAAATAATGTGACCCAATAGTTTTCCTTCTTCTAAACCAAAAAGAGTTTTCTTGGGGTTCAAGGAGATACCATATTTTTTGCATTTTTCGAAAACCTTTCACAAGTGTAATAGGTGCTCTTCATCTGTTTTTGAGAACATAGTAATATCATCTAGGTAATTATAATGAACCTATATTTCTCATCAACAAATGCAATGTCCATTGCTCTCTTAAAAGTATCTCCTGCATTCATAAGGCCAAAGGGCATTTTTATATACATAAAGGTTCCCCAAGGTGTAGTAAAAGTTGTTTTATGTTGATCATCAGGATGAACTAGAATTTGGTTGTATCTTGAGAAACCATCCAACAAAGAAATTCTGCTGGAACCAACTACTTTCTGTAAGATATGATCCATTTTGGGCAGAGGGTAGTTGTCCTTGAGAGAAAATTTGTTTAGATTCCTAAAATCTATCTCTCCAATTTTCTTTCTTATTGGTACTAAATTAGAGACCCATTTTGAAAATCTTATGGGCACAATGATTTTTGCATCAAAAAGTTTTTTGACTTCTTTTTCTATCAAAGGTAACAGAACTGGATTTACCCTCTTTAATTTCTGCTTGAATGGTTTTTGGTCTTCTCTAATGGGAATTGTATGTTGTATGACACTGGTATCAAATGATTTCAGATCTTCATAGCTCCAAGCAAACACATCATAAAATTATTTTAATAGCTCAATGTATTTATGATTTTCTTTAGGAGGCAAGGACTTGGACAACTTTATAATTTTAGGACTTTCTTCAGTACCTATATTACAATCCTCTACCTCAGCTCCTATAAGTTCTATTTTTGGCTTTTTGGCTACATCATTAAAATAAAAAAATCTCTTCCAATGGCACCAATCCTCTTGGCAGCACATTGTCTTTTAATTGTAGAACCTCAAGTTCTTCTAGATTGTCATCAGTTTCATTTAACACTATTTCCTTTTTATTTTCATCTACATCATTATCTATATCAATATGTACATACTCAAATTCATATTTCAACTGTAAAAAAATTCTACTTGTTTATCACTACCAAAAACCTGCCAATATCTTACATTATCTGGAACAACTAGCATGTGTTTCACTTCCACCTCATATTTTCTATTGGGATGGAATGGAATTTTGCAAGTATTGGATGAAGTAGCCAAAGCATCAACTAAGATATTTTTCCCTCTAGGGATAACAAACAATTGATATTTAGGAAAACATTGTAGAAAATATAGGACTACATTTCTGTAAGCTCTTAGTTGAGGGTGTTTAGCCAAGTACTCACCTTTAATTTGGATAATGATGAGTTCAGAATCCCCATGTACAAAAATTCTTTTAGCTCCTAACATCTTCAAAAATTGCAGCCCTAAAATCAATGTTTCATATTCAACTATATTATTTGTACATTGGAAATTAATCTTGTAAGCATGCCCCTTAGCTATACATGTGTGTGAGTTTAAAATCCAAACACCTGTCCCTGCTCCTTCCTTGCTCACAACCCCATCGAAATCCATATTCCAAAGGGCTTCACCCTCTTCATCTTGTTTTCCAGCCTCTAATTTCATCTCCTTTGTGTTTCTCAATTCAACTTCTAAGTGTGACACTTCCTCCTCTACACATTCATCATTATACAAAATGAAGGAGTCCATCTCTAAATGCATAGAGTACAGGGGGTAATTATTTTGTTTGTATTGACTACTAACCATATATTTCATTAATGTTTCCCTGTATAACCATCTATGATGACCAAAAACGGGAATGGTAGCAAAATTCATGTCCATCTGCAAAGTACCCTGTAGCTTTGCTCCCCATGATCTTAATATCAACATTCCATACTTGGGAGGTATGTCTGCTATTACAATATCCATTACCAAACTCTTTGTTGGTATTGGGACCAGTGTAACACATAAATATTTGATGAGACCTAAGCATCTCACTTTGTTGGAGTCAAAATAATATAGATCTTTGTAGGGTCTTGTTATGTCTAATTATATCTTCTCCATGATGGCTCTAGGTATAAGATTGTGCGAAGCACCAGAATCAAGCATAGTATTATGCAGAATTTTGTCATGAATGTTCAAACTGATATAGAAAGGTGCAACACTACCATCCCGAGACTTCCCTTCAACTTCAGGTCCAAACAACAACTCAGGTTGGTCATCAGTTAAGTTGACTGTGTTTGTCCCTTCCCCTATCTTTAGAGCCTTCATGACTTGAGATCTATATGCATTCTTGTTAATTAATTTTGTGAGGGGAATAGAAATTTTTACCTTGGCCAGTTCATTTTCAATGTTGAAAGATGTCTGAGGCTTATCTATTTCTTTGATATTTAGATCCTGTTTTTTAGAAGTCTCCTTTTGAGAATCATCTTTTGACTGGCTAGTAGAAGGGGTGTCATTTTGAATTTTCTTGGGAGGATTTTCAGCAGCGTTTTTACTTCTCAAATTGTATTGTCTGTGCACCTCCATGATAGGATTTTGGTATCCTTGTTTATAATCATTTGACTCTAAAGGGAGGACTTCTGGTTGCTATAATAAGAATAGATCATGTTCCTCTTTAGTTAAGAAAATGTGGTCAATTTCACTTTCCTCAAATAAGTTTATTTGATTTTCTTCATGATCCTCTGGTAGCTTAGATTCTTCGTCTGCATAATTCTCTTGGAAAGGAGGTCTAATTTGTTGTTGATTGGTATTGCCTCTCTATTCTCTCTGTTTGATTTGAGGTGGGTTTTTTTCTAAAATTTGGATTTCTAATTGGATGACCACCTTGATTATCCCTTGGAGGAGCCCTATCAGCTAAAAATATCATTTCCATCATTCTTTCCATGGTCTTAACTAAGGTATCCAACTTAACATCTGACGAAGAAGAAGCAGGTTCTTCTTTAATAGTGACTCTCCTCTCAGCTTTTAATCTAACTCTCTTTGCCAACAGATTGGCTTCCACATTGACTGCATTTCTTTGCATTTCCTCAAGGGTAGCAGGGTTTCTATCTCTAAGTTGGTAAGACATGTCTGGATCAAATCCATCTGGGAATTTGATCAAAGCTAGTCCTGGTGGAGGTTGTATTGCAGTTGGGATAGAATTGTAAATATTATTGAACCTAGTGCAATAGTCTTCGACAGTTTCACCAGAGCTCTCTTTATACTCCCATATTCAGCCAAGATTTGGAGAAATTGTTCTTTACTTCCCATTTTGAGGAAAGTTTGGTGAAATTGTGCGAGATCTGGGATAGAGGCAGTTGGCAATGCTTTAAACCATTTCTTAACTTCTCCTATGAGACTTTGGGCAAATAGTCTCAACTTCACATCATCATCATCAATTTCTTGCAAATATAAATAATCATTCATTTTGTCTATATGTTGTTGAGCAATGATTGGCCTTGTGCCATCAAATTGAGGTATTCTACTCTGGTAATCTTGTGGCATGGCATTGAGTTGTCTGGGGTAAAAGCTGAGGGGCATAATGACTTGCCATGATAGGTAAATGAGAGGAAGATGTAACTACAATAGATGTGGATGTGGAAGGTATTAAAGGGGGTGGGATGGTAGTTTGTTGTGTTGGTGTAGTGGTGGTAGGGATAGTAGATGAAATGGGTATACTGGTGATAGGTGAGATCACTGGAGATGTAGTAGAAATAGGGGAAATCTCTAGAGGGATAGTAGTATTAGATGGAATTAGTGGTGGGGTTGGTGATGAGGCAATAGAAGAAGAAGGTGAAGATCTAGATGATTCAAGAGATTTCTACACAACCTGATCTAATTTAGTTACTAACACTTCAAGCTTATTAAATTGTTTAATGACATCATCATCAGAGTCTGGATTAACAAGTTGATGCTTTGAAATGTAAGGTTTTAAAATGCTTTCATCAAAAACAGTTTCAGGTACAAAGCTGTTAGACTTAGTACGAAAAAGGTTATGTTCAAAAGCTAAATCAAACTCAATATCCTCTACAGTTACAAAACTTTCAGGGAGAGAATTAAGTCTGGGTAGTGGATTATTACTTGCTTGGCTCTCAGTTAAACTCTTCTTTCTGAGAATTTTTTCAGGATTATCTACAACTTTTTGTGGTTTAGGATCTAGATTAGCTCTAGTGTATATCTTTTTAGGAGCCAGATCTATAATAGTATATTTACAAATATAAAATATGTACAATTTTTAAGAGGAAAACAACCTTAAATAAGATCTATTTCATAGTAACACACTTGAAATAACTTTAAGCTTTAAAATAAATTTTACCAGGGAAAAATTGAATTCATATCAGATTTGTTTGAAGTCCCCAATGGAGTCGCCAGAATGTTATCACTCTATAATTTCCTAAGGTTATAAATGAAACCCAGAGGTAACCACAAAACCACTTGTAATCTTAGAAGCTAGCGCTTCTGAACTCAGAGAGGGATCTCTCTATTGGATTTAGATTTGTTGTTTTGATATTTTATGCTAATTATTAGGTTCAAAGTTTGGTTTTCTGAAATGTTTGGTTGAAACTGCAAGGAAAGACCATAAGGAAATGGAGTAAAAAGTCTTAGGGTGATCATTAATAAGAATGCCATAACATATGTAACAGAGCAAGGTAGGCAGGTTATTGGATATTTGGAGCTTTTGGTGGAGTGAAAGGGAGGAAAAGATTGATATTCAATTAAACATAGAGCATTTTAGAATTAATTCTATATTTAATCTCAGTTTGAAAAACACATATATTTTTTATAAGCTAGAGCAGAGTGTAATTAAACAAGTTTAGCCCTTAATTTTCTTTAAACAATATGGATAAGAAAAAAATATGAAAAACAGAGAAATAACAATTACACAAGAGGAAAAACATCACCAATTTTCCTGACACATGAATTCTAGAACGAATTTATGTATTAATGAAATGATCACTTTAGCTCAGTACACAACTTTACATCAAATATCTACTTTCTCGGTACAAGTTCCAACATTTGTACTTCGAATTGTGAAGTATTTATACAAAACTTATCAAAATGTCTTGATTTAAAATATCAAGTTTTTCTACCAAATTTCCTAAAAAACTGCTTATAAAAATAGTACAAAAATATAGGCAAATAAAACTATTGTAGCTCTCTGGCACTATCTTCGAGGATTTTGGTGCTAACTTGGCCTGAAAAAACTGTTTCTTTGTCGTTGAAGATGAACACTTGTTTTACTCAAGTAGTTGTCATAGTTTATCCCATCTGTGTTCATCTGGGGTGGAGAATTTAATTAACTTTCTGTAGGTTTCATCCACCTCAGTATATTTTTGGAAGGTGGGCTTAATTACAAACAAATGTTTTATCTCATGTTTGATAAGTAAATCGAATTTCAAACCTTCCATGAAAGTTTTTCCTGTGATGGTTCCTTTGATGGTGGAAAAATTTGAATTATCTCTGGCTATGGAGTATAATTTATGTTGATAATCATCTAACTGAACCAATTTATCTTTGATTCCTTTCAAACCTGGCAGCTCTTTTTTATTTAGTCCATTGAATTTTTTTGTGAAACTTCTGAATGTTGGCCTCCAAGTTATAACATTTTTTCTCCAACTGTAGCATCAAGTTCCTTTTTGTAAGGACTCTTCTCACTTCAATGATTGTTTCTGTCCTATCTGCAATTTCAAATTCCTCTAATTCCTCTTTTGTCTTTGAATTTAGAATCCTTATTAGGGCAGTGGCTTCACATGGTTTCTATCCCAAACTTTCTTTTATTCCATCAATAACTTCTTTTGATCTGTGCACTAATTCCTCCTACTCAAAAATTATTTTGATGGAAGGCCAGATTTCAGTCATAGCTTCATTGATTTTTATCCAAATGTTTTCCTTTGCCTGTGTAATTGTCTGTGCCATGGCAAACTCATTTTCCAATATTTCAATCCTTTGGGTTAACCTATATGTCTGAAGCTCTGTTATGTATACATTATCAATCTTTAATTTATGTTATCGGAGATTTTTTATCTGAGCTTTCATCTTTTCAATCTCCTGCCCCTTGGTAGACAGGTCCTCCATAGCTTTGACTAGTTCACCTGAGGAGTCTGTAGATTGTCCCTCTATTGTGATGTTTGTTGAAATTAATGCTCCTTTTGTTGATGTAGTTTCCATAGGAAATGTTGTGAGTGGAATGGTTTCCAACTGTGTTGACTGTTCTCTTTCCTTAAGTAGTTTCTCCATCTCAGTTTCCATCTCCTTGATCTGCCCATTTTGTTCAATAATAATCCTAAACATGTCTTATTTTTCTTTCTCTAGCTGTCCAACTTGGTTTGTCGATATTTAATGAATAGAAGCTTGAGTTGCTTCTTTAGAGTTGCAATGTCAGCATTATTTCTTCTCACAATTTCCTCTACAACTTTCATATTACTAGGATCATATCTCAGTTTGATTACTAGATCCTCGAAAGACTTAATCTTATTGTCTTTATCTAAAGAATATATCTTTTCTAGTTTGA